>JAOXYH010312644.1:0-14880 GCA_028566455.1 Botula fusca | reverse complement strand
TGGTGGATCCACAATACATTCCAAGGTGTAGATGTCTGTCTTGCAGGTGTCACCTGACCTTGACTTCAAATGTCAAGATCCAATGACCAGAGTCAACTTTTCAATATTATGTCAGTTTCTCAGTTACTAAACATAGTGCGGGCAACAATAAATTTATTTGGTATATGAATTCTTGTAGGGTGCATACGTTTGTCTGACATGGTGATGCACTTTATCCAATTTGCAGGAGGCAGGCGAGACATCTCTGCGTGTCAACTCTTGTTATACAAATGGAAGTAGGCCATTTATGGAAGTATCAGGAGATTTGGATGGTGTGCAATGTCGATGGCCTCGGCTCCTTTCTACGTCTTCGATTACTGTGGGAAATTGTCAACACCGAGTCCGCGAATCCAGTATTCCAGGATAACCTGACCCCGAAAGCATTCCCTTATCCGCACCCAAGGACGCACTGGGTAGCGAAGGGTGGAACTGCTGCCAACCAACACATAGACATAGACGTTTTATGGATCGATATATAAATTGACACTTAACTTGTACTAAATTGCTTACTGTCATAACAGGCAATCTTGAAAAATGTAGTAAGAACTGGTTGAAATTGGCTTCATTTTTAACAGAATCGGAAAGAAGTGAAATAACGATAGTTTTGTTTAAGCAGTTTAGGTTAAAAATGAGGTAAACAGTAATTCTTCACGTTTGTGTCGAACAATGGACAGCTGAAGCAAACATTCATGTAAGTTGTTGCCAGAAACAGCTGCCATCTTGAATAAAACCGGACGTAGTAAAATCTCAGCACGTGTCCATATCAAAAGTATATACAAACCACAAAATATTGATGCCAGATTTTATGTTTTAAGACGAAAGTGAACTATTACGCATCATTTTGCCGGATTATTGTTGTTTTCATGTTGAATGCAACTATTTATCGTTTGAACTATGTTCATCAATTAAAATATAAACGTACATGTACTTCTAAGTTAACACACAATAACATAAGAATGTTGTCCAATAATATTTAAAATCAGTCAGATTCTATTATTCATTTTTTACGACATTATGTGAGGAATAAGATCTTCTAGTTTTACTATCCATAACCCTGATTAGTTAACGTTGACGAGGAATCAAGTCAAATTAAAGAGTGGTCATGACATACATTTTCACTATTTTTTGCTATTCTTCCTCATGAATGTATCAATTATTTCTATTATTTTTTGTTACATTGCAACGGGAAAAATCAATTCCACCAATTGGAACGTAATCATATACAAATACTGAAGTAAAAGAAGTTAAATCCAGGGACAAGACAGAAGCAACAACTAGCAAGAGCTAGAATATAACAAAAAGAAAGTAAAATAAAGAAAAACATGCAGCGAAAAAGCAAAATAGAAAAAGACATTACGAGAACCAAAGACCTACCAACATGAACTCTGTCTCTCCGTAAAACAAAAGTGACCCTATGTGTTCCGGGAGGTAATCATGCTCTGCTACGTTAACGGCATCCGTCGCATTGCAAGTGGAAAAATACCTTGAAAATTGTGCCCAGTGATTTTCAAAATTAATCAGGTTTTGTCATTAATTTCTCACCACGGTATTTAGATCAGGAATTGGATTAGGTCCAACCTTTTCAGCATGACTCTCCTATGGCGATAATTATGTCTATGTCAACAGGGGCTGGATGTCCTTACATTTAAAAATTTTCTAAGACAGGCTAATAAATGTTATAGGTTCTAATTTCTTACTAATTTTATCCGGATTATTTTTAATCTATTAAGAACATAATTGATCTATTTCAGGTTTTGTGCGAAACTTTTGATACGCACCTTGTTGAAATAACAACAGTAGAAGAAAACAACTTTCTAAAAGCTGAAATGAAACTTTCAAAACCAGGGAATCGAGGTAAGGAAAACACCTAGTTTCCATGTTTAAAAAACGATTTGAATATTGGATCAGATTCTAGGAAACTCGAGGGTCTTAAACTTTTATTATAAATTTTCCTAAAACGTCCTGTTCAAATCAGCAAAATGCAGGTATCTGAAAGTTGAAACAAAATTATGGGTCGCTATTTATGGTATTTTTGCATGGATAATTTCGGAGATAAGCTCTTATCAAATTGGCAAAATAAACGACCGTGATGAAAGATGAAATACAATGTCTACATGCTAATTAAAATTTTGGATGTCTTTAACGTTTATTACATGTTTCGTGACATTTCTGGTTTGAATGCTTTATCTAAATAAAAGTCACATTTAAATGTCATCTTTCATTTTACAATTGAAGATAAAATATATAGAAGATACGAAAAAGATATATCCAAGCTCACGTACTATAAGGCAATAAACAAAACCGTGAATTCACAAAACAAGGAACACGACAACCAACAATCAAGTAACATAACAGATAAACTAAAAGGAGGAAAACCAATCGGACCAACTCAGGTGCTCTTGAAGAATAAGCAGTGTCTTCTCCCCCACCAAAAACCATCGGACCAACTCAGGTGCTCTTGAAGAATAACCAGTTTCTGCTCGACATGTGTTAGTCAGGGCGAAAATCCAGTATGCAGGCAAAAAGAGGAAATGATGGGATTGCACTATGACACAGGAAACAGATCATAGACATTCCGTAACGATCAAAAAGAAGTTACCGGAAAAACGCATATACCGTAAAACCTTCTCAAACTGGATTCTATCTAATCCAGAAACTTGTGTTATTTTCAATGGCAGACCACTCTTTTGTTTCAGCAGCACTGGTTGTAGCCTGTACAATAGACTTTAGTTGTGTATTGTTTGTTTCGTTTCTTTGTTGATGTTAAATTAATTTTAAGTTATAAAATTTGTATTTAACAGGACTATTTCACGAAAAATATCCGAAATATTTCCAGGGCTTTCATGTTATGCGCGTGTACTAGAATTGATTTGCAAGATTTTAAAAGGTAATTCAAAAGACCCGCTATTAATTTCAATGGAAACATTACATTTACTTTATTCAAGTCTAAATAAATATAAATATGTGTTATACTCTAATATTACCAATCAAGTCGGTCGTTAAGACTCTGTCAATTATTCAAGGTCAGTTCTAAACTGTACACCTGGAAACCTTGATCTTCAACTAACGTAAAAGTTACAATAGGCTACCATGAGTATCGTATGTTGTACAAATAGTTATATAAACATGGATAAGTTTAATGCATTTTAATACAAGGTCACGAGAGAGTAATTCTGGGATATTAGTCTTTTCATATTTGCATATGTATTTGGATTTTTTATCTTTGAAAACATCTGAAGATTCTTGGTGGATGGGCTTAAAAGACAACTCCTTGGCCAAAAATCCATACTGGACGACAGGTTTGGAATTTAAACCTCAGACGTCCTTTAATGACTGGCCTGAGAACGAGATACCCTGTAGTCATAGAGATTGGTGCGCACATTTCTTGAGCGCTTTTTCCTTCCAGTGGAACTGCTTTCTTTGTGATGTTGATTTCGAATATATCTGTGAATGGGGTAAGTCTATAACGCTACATTAACTTCAGTTTACCTGGACACATACCAGATTATTTTAAAAAAATCAAAATTACCATCATGGACCATGACCAATTTTGGTAAAATCACAACAGACAGAAAAAAAGAAAGCCACTGGATCATGGAACTTGATAAACTATTTCCTAGGGGAATCAAGAAAAAACTTAACCTTCGCCACTGGTTTTGTCTTTTATTTATTTATAAAATTATGTTCATTTTATTGTCTATAATTTTTATGTATTTTGGATTTCATTTGATTCTTTATAAATTCAACGTTGAAACATATTTTCATATGTATGCACAGTATTTTTTAAAAACTATAAGTTCAAGATTATATTGTTGATTGATATATTTATAGAAGTTCGATTCTTTTCTGTTCTTATTCAAGACAAAAAATATAGCATTTCCACGTAAAAAGTTACTTAATATGTACTTATGTAACGTGTTAGTTGCTGACTTCCCGTACAAAATTTAAAAACAAATCCAGGTCCATGTGGTGCTATTTGTACCCAATTTGATATTTCATATACCGGTTTCTGTGAAGTTTGTTTATGGCACGGTTTTTTATTCTTTTACAGATCATTCATGAAAGCAGTGTTAAAGCAGCCAGGACAATATGATGCAATTAATAAATTACAATATTAAACAGCTTATTTTGATTTTCTTTAATATTTTGGACATTTATTTATTACATCAAAGTTTTTGATAGTTTCTTTGGATGGTTGTCATGATTCTCAGCCTTATCGTGGTTATTATCTTGGCAAATGATGAACGAGTGTCTGGGAAACGCTAAAATTAAGGAAGTAGCTCGGAAAGTTAATTAGTCTACGGCTCTTCGTGTCGAACATAGAGACCGCTCAATTAATTTCCTTTGCAGAGAATATTTAACTCAGGAGGAGTATTTTTTTACCTATAACTATAGACGTCCGAGAATTCTAATCAACTTATCCAAGTTAGACTTAAATGTGTTAGAGATAACAAGAGTTTATATACATGTATTATGTACGGGATTCAACGAAATTTCAAGCAAAAACTGGATAAACTAAATGGCGCCTATATGTCGACCATCTTTGATTTTTCAATAATTTCGTTTTGCCACAGTGTGTCTTTCAGATAGTCCTATCAATCAAACAATGTGCCACTGTAAAGTGGAAACCTTGCATCTGGACGATTTTTATGATTTGCATTGTTTTTAGGGAGAGTCGCTCTTAAGTAAGATGAGCGCATGCTTTATAAAACTGTTCTAGTCAAGCAATAAATAAAAAATAACTGAACCTAGAGTAAATAATTAAATGTTTTGATTGCTAACCCTTTAAAAAAGAGCAATTAATGTCAAATGATACATCATTCCCAAATGACACATACGCCATTACCCATTAGTGATGAGTCATAACCGATGAACAATTGAATGGTTATCGATTAAATTATACACCATACATGTTTTATTGGTAATGTTGAACGTTTCAACCGCTGTATATGCCCAGCAATATATTAAGAAATTTTCAATAGCAAAATGTTGAGAAGCTATTCCAGGTTTGATATTTCTTCATATTTTTGGTTTTCACGATTTGACATTGTCTCTGAATTATTTAAGAATCCATCTTGGCTTAATGCTTCATATGAGTATTCGGATGCTGATGTTCATCACTTCTTAAAATGGAGTAAGTACATATATCTACAGTTGTACATTGTACAGGTCTAGTGTATAATAGAGAACATAATAAACCACAATTTGTTTTTCAGTCTAATAACAACGGAATACCAATCTTAGCTCAGAAGAACCAATCTGTGTTCATAGGATATACATGATTGCAACAGAAAATTTCGTCTCTTCCCCGACCATTTTTGCAAATTTTTCAAATTGGACTAATGCCCTTCCTCTTGTTTTTCTCGTAAGTAGGCCTTTCGTACGTGTTAAAGACCAGAGCGTGTTCTTGTAAGTTGTACAATATATATATACAATATTAGGTCAACTTTTTGTATGAGGGTTAGAAACTGGGGAATGGTGACTTAGTACTGAGTAAATAAAGCTTCTTCCTTTGTACCTAAATGATACCCCGATTTACAATATTTAGGAAATACAGACAGCAGGAAGTTGCAGGGATATAACCTTGTTACTATATTTAGGAAATACAGACAACAGAAACTGGTCCAGCTACAGTATAAATCTTCATATACTCCATTACCGCGAAGTTCAAAACTGTCTATCAATGTATTTTTATACTTTAATTCCATTTATTTGAATTAGGTGAAGGCCACTATAAATGAACACTCGATTTTCCATCCATATTTTACAAAAACTCGAAAGGGGGACTGGACAGATGTTTCTATTTCTTGGCAGTTTCAGTAAAATCACTCAAAACAATTAAAAAAATGCTATAAAATAAATTTGTGTTTGCATAAAAGATATGGACAAATATGGACGGAAAATATAGGAACAAGTTGTAATACATTTTATATTGATGCATCTAATGCGCACATTTCATAACTTGTTTCTCGTCAGCGATGGTTGGGACCAAAACTTTTGGAGAACATAACTTTTACTAAAATAAGTAAAGTATGCATATACCAACATGACCAAAATACGAAGGCAAACCATCTACGGATAGAGCGTTGCATAAGGGAGATAACTCCGTAGTTTTGACATATTTAAACACAGTGATTTTATAGGATCATCTTGGGTTAGTACCAAAGTACTAAAAACTGAGCTGTGGGGACTTGCAGTCCACCAGTGGTATCGACTCAATGGTGGTAAAACAAAGTGTGATACATTTCATATTTTGATGCATAGGATGTACACGGATTTCGCTACTTATTACTCGTCAGCGATACAGGGACCAAAACTTGGGAAGACCACAATTGCTACTGTAAATAAAGAAATTATTGCGATGTTTTTATTAATGCCAATAATGAGACTTTTTCTCTGTGACCTTTTGTTATAATATTGTCTGAAATCGCAACAATTAAGCTAGCATCTTGGACGGTTGTCCAGGAATTGCATTAATTTCTTAATTTACAGTGTCAAAAATTTTTGAAGCAAGAACATGCCGAAATGACTGAAATTTGAACTAAAACCATCTACGGAGAGACCTTTGCACAAGGGTAATAACTCCGTAGATTTGATAAATTTTTGGGGAATTAAAATGTATCATTTCGGGCTAGCACCAAAGTAGTAGCAACTGAGCTGATGATAACTTCGTGGACTAACATTACAACCGCAGTGCCATCGTCTCAGTAATTATACAAGAATCGTGATATATTTTATACTGGTTTTGATCATCGGATGTGCAAATTTCCTAATCTTTAGCTATGCAAAGGACCAAGACTGGACGACCACAATAATTTCAGGGTGCACATACAAAAATGACCGACATTGGAAGCCAAAGACATCTACGGATACAGCTTTTCGTGAGGGAGATAACTCCGCAATTTTAATAAATCATATGGAATTAAAGCTAGGTAATTTACTTATTGTTGCTTTAATTACACGTTCAGCTTTTTCTGGAAGGGAAATCATTTGAACCCAATTTAATCAGTTATCAGACAACTTCGTGTTGTGGATCGAGTTCACCTTTTTCAAGAGGCAAAATAGGTCAAATGGCCTTAGTTTCATAACACATATCAACCCGAGATTATCCTCAAACGCAAATTCCAGCGATATGATTGGCCAGTTTTGAGGTGAGGACAAGTTTAGATTATTTAAAATATTTTATGAAACCAGGCCACTGTACGTATGCAGAGGTACACCCACTAGTTAGACCACTTAAAAATAAAAATAAAATAACAAAAATACATGCAAATCCGTTATCAGTGAATTTTTAATTCAAGAAATATCCGGAAAATGTTGATATGCCAAGCCCAATGACATTTTCAGAGGTTGATGTATTTCTGTGTTTAATAAAGACGCGATCGCCTTTCTCCAAGAAGACTGGCACACTGATGGTACTGGAGAAATAATTTCCGGAGGCAGAAAAACCCGAGGCTTGGGCTTCTTCGTTCTTGTTCAGTTGGTAATGCACACCATTAGTCTTATCTGCTAATATCGTGCAGGAAAAATGGTATAGTCCCTTCCTTGGAGCAGTGAAGACTCCGGTGTCGAGATTGTACCCACCACCATTGTTCATTTTGACGTCTTCGAATTCAAGAACATCATCCATACCGGTCAATGTGTGGGAGTACTTCTTCAAAGCAGAGTAGAATGCCGGCTTTGATTTCTTAACTGGTTTTCTATCTGAAAAAGTAGATACACTAAAATTATAAGCGATATCAGCCGAAATTACCACACGCTAAAAAATAAAAACAAACAAAAAACACCCCTTCCCCTAAAAATCAAAAGAAAAAACACAAAAACAGAAGTAAACACAAACACAAAAACAAACAAACAAATAAAGGAAGAAAACAAAAAAGTCCGTAACTAGGTCTTTGTGATGTGATATACATGTATTACCACACTCTAAAAAAATATGAACATATCACATGTTTAGTATTGATATGTCTAATTTTCCGATATGACTTCGATTGAATTCCCTCGTCTGACATGGGAGCTGATACGAGGGTTATTTATATTTATGTAAAACCCCTTCCACCCTCCATAACATCCCGTTTATCATCCCAAGTGGCAGGGAGCTACGTGTGTTGTTCAATTGCAATGGCTTTTAAATCCTAGAATTTCAAAATATATTAGAAATCATGCCTGACTCAGTTGTTTTATTCACTGGATGCCAAAAAATTTTGAGAAGCTGTTAGTCTTTGTATTGACATGTCAAATAATCAAACACTTTCATTAAGATATATGAAGTGTTTGCTGAGAATTAAAGGATTTCCAACTGCCCAACAAACAACACCATGCCAGTAATACGATTTTCCGTTGAATAACCTGGTTAATAAAAACGATTGGTGTACTTTAGTGGTATAGTCTGTGCTAAAAATCTTAGGACGACAACAAGGTGTAGAAGGAAGAAGAGTAGTATATATATTGCCGGCCACTGTGACCCGGACCTCTGACCGTAAAGTAAAATCAATCTCTCTCTCTCTGAAACCTGCAATCTATATACGTTTGTTTTCGGTCTAGCAGACGAAACGTAAGTAGCCATACAGAAACTAGAATTTTCACAGACAAATCTTTTCATTGCCATCGTTATCTTGACTTTTCACCTACTGTCCCCAAAATCAATAGGATTCTTGCTGTCTCCCATATCTTTTAATAAATTGCTTGATGTCAATCTAAAAATGAAACTCTAGATATACTCTGGAGTAGTTTTTGCTGAATTATAACTACATGTAGTTATAGCCACTGTGTCCTTGACACATTGATCAAGAAATCAATGGGCTTTTTTCGCTCGTCCATATCTTCAATCTAAATCTGGTTTTAATTCTAACAAAACTCAAGTAACCATCTGGACACAAAATTTTAGTCTGATCTTTGATATTGTGAACTGAAAGCAAGTTTGATTATTTCTCTCTCCTATAGTCTTCAATCGATGTGAAAATTCCCTTAGAAAGTCAAGAAACCGTTTGTTTCAGAAATACATAGTCACAGACGGACAAATAATGCGACGACAATGAACTTTCCCGAATTTTTAGGGGACATAATAATATAAACATAGTAGTGACATCAAGTGACAATATGATAAAGGACAAAAATAGACAAGATTATTGTCGACATTTGACAACTGCATTTAACATGGAAACAAAACGTAATATTTCTACTTATTCCTATTCACTCATAATTGTTGAGCAGCAACAAAAATATATTAATTATTCTTCATTATGTAATATTATAAGTTAATAAAACAGTTTAATTACTTACCACGACGACCATAACAAAATGTCGATATCATTAAGTAAAGGAATATACTGAGCATTATTTTCATCTCTGTCATTATGCACTATAGATTGTGAACAAGAAATAGTAAATGAGTTGACTTTCTACGTTGTCTTATCTGATACTCTGTTATTTTTCTTCTTCCAATCAAAATTTTATCATCTTTGTCGATACGTACACTGCGTTTTTGAATCTATAATGGCAGTTTTGATTGAAAATTCGAAAAACCCTTCCCATCTGGAAAACCGTCCGAACTCGGAAACGCTAGGTACATCAGATATGCATCCTTAAATATTGTTCTCATCAATATCAAGAAAATTATGTTGATATCCATTAAGCATATGGTAAACGATAATCGATTTCATTATTTACCATATTTAAACAAGAACAGTCTATAGCCTTTATTTGTGCTAAGCTTTATTGTTCATAAAAATATATACTGCGACCAAATATTTATTTTTAATTTAAGGAATGCTTAGCTCTAACAACTAAAACAATTGGACGCATCAATATCTTCGTTTATTCTATAACTTGCAGACGTTTTCGTTTTTGATAATTTTCTGCTTTTGTTTGTTTTCAATCATTTTTGTCCCACCGAGAAGAGTGGAAGGACATACATAGCAATTAATATCTATACGTCTATCTCGCACTGTATGACAAAGTTTTTTTTTGTCCATTTCCTAGGTGCACATGTACCAGTCAATGTACATTGGTACAATTTTAATTACTTAATATATATTCCATATGAATGGAATGCTTTTACAAAGATTTTGCCTCTATTACTTTCTGTGCTTAAATAATACAGATTTTGAGTACATTTAACATTTCATCTAATTAGTTTTTTTGGTATTGGGTAGATGTACACGCCATACCTCAGATGTTTCAAAAAGCATTTATGTTAATGGAATATATTTTTTTTTCGTTCGATTATTAAGTTCATTTACGTTTTTGTTACTATATATAAAGAGACATTGGTTGTATTTTCATCTAGACAGATGTTCAATACAACTTGATTCGTATACAGTTGACTCTCGTTATCTCGAAGTCGTTGGGACCGAAGAAAAAGTTCGAGACGTCCGTAGCTCGACTCATCAGGCGTAGGAAATGTTGAAAAGGAATATCCATTCTGATCTACTGTACTCTCTCTGTTTATAGCGAAGAAAAATAACACGAAGTTCAAAGGGAAACAATCCCAAGAAATCGTATAAAATAATGATTGTAGATGCAGTGATTGGTAAAGAATACCTTTTAATTTACCAGTAATCAACTGAAGCCAGTTGATGTCATGTCCGAGGCATTTGTTTGACACGTTTGTGTTGGTTCAAGATAACAACTTTTATTTCAATGCATTTCTTGATCAAGGGTCCGGTAATTTACTTCGAGACAACCAGAGTTTTGACTCATCCAGTCTTGTCTTAAAAGGACTAAAAATATATGTATTTCTATGGATCAAATTTCGGGACCACTGGTAAAATTCGACATACCTGAAATTTCGAGTCATCCGAGTTCGAGACGGCGAGAGTCAACTGTATTTGATTTTACCCAGTTCATTCCTTTTTAATTTCTGTATTACTCACTAACTAGGAATCAAGTCTATATTTCTTAGACACTGCTGCTCTTCAGGTATACATAAATTAAGTTAATGATAAAAATACTGGACCTATAATGTAATCATGTACAATGTATAGATTATGCAGTAAATGTGCAATCAACGTTTAAGAATAAACAGTTCAGATTATATACCAACGGGGCTTTAAACGATTATTTTCTCGAAACGATAAAGATCGTGCTTTCCTATTCATCCCATGAAATTTAACTTTTTACAGAAGTAATCTTAATCTAGGCAGACCGGTAGAATGTTGTTTAGATGCATCTCTAGCGCTTCAGAAAGAATTTATTTTACGGCGATGATATATATTTACAATCTCTTTTGGATATAATTACTTTGCTTAAATCTAATGAAATAATTATAATTAAAAGTCAATCATTTAAAAAAGTTCAGTTCAATTAGTCCCTGATGGTGTCATCAGCTCAGTAGCTAGACTTCCGTACTGGCCCGAAACGATACTTTTAAATTGAACGAGTTTAAATTTCCCAAAATTTAATAAAACTACTGAGTTATCTCCCTCATGCAAAGCTCTGTCCGTAGATGGTTTTGACTTCTTATTTCGGCCATTTTGGAATGTTCTCGCTTTTACAAATTTTTTATTACAGTTATGGTCTTCCAGGTTGTGGTCCCTAGCATCGCTGACGAGTAATTAATTTACTAAATGTGCACATCCGATGCATCAGGGTCGGTATGAATGTATCACACTTTGTTTCATACTCAGTGGCCTTCCCTTATAGTCTTCGTAGATATGAAGAATATCTCTTCATTCCTCTTACTTGTCTTTTGTATTCATGTCAAACGTCAAAGTGACCTATGATCTGAAATCTGTTGATATTATTACCCTCACGTGCTTTGATGTATCGTGCTAAAGACCTCTGAATTCTGCGATAATCGGTTCTGTCATGGCATCCTTCAGATTTCAAAGAAGACAACTATTTTTTTCGACCAAATGTTAGGAAAAAAAGCTTGAAATGACAATTTAATTTATCGCTTACAGTTTTAAAGTTCTATAAAAAGCAAGACTTGATTTCCACGACACTGTAAGTTTGACCCTTTAACCCTTTTGCCTGTCACTTGGTTCAATGAACAAAGATGCAGACGCCAGATTTCAAGGACGTACATTTTCTGAGTTTTCCAAGGAAAATAACTATTAATCGGAAGCTTATGTGCTAGTGATTTGATACTCGAAATCGTACGTAAACATTACCGTGCTTTTATATAACCAAACAAGTATAGTAATATAGACTGTATTTCAAAGCAGTGCACATAGGATATTTAGTTTACTATTTCGGTAATTTTGGGATACGGCTAAATTAAGGACAATGGTAACAATGCAGCTTTCCAAAAGCTTTCGCCCCTACTTCGCTAACGATGTAATAAAATCAAGGTGTTAGGTCAGAGGTCAAGACAATATTTCTAAAGCTGTAGCGATGCATCTACACAACACTGTTCTGGTCTGCCTAGATTAAGATTACTTCTGTATTACAAAGAGAAAAAGTTTAATTTTATGGGACGAATAGGAAAACGAGACCTTTACCATTTCGAGAAAATCATTTAAAGCCCCGTTGATATGTGATATGAACTATTTATTCTGAAACTGTGATTGCACATTTACTGCATAATGTATTCATTGTACATAGATACATAATAGGTCCAGTATTTTTTTTTCATTTAAGTAATGTATCCATACGCGAAGAGCAGCGAAGTCTAAGAAATAAAGACTTGATTCTTAGTCAGTGAGTAATACATAAATTAAAAAGGAATGAGCTGGATAAAATCAAATTTACAAATCAAGTTTTATTGAAAATCTGTCTAGACGAAGATACAATCAATGTCTCAAAATTTATATATAGTAACAAAAACGTAAATGAACTTAATAATCGAACGAAAAAATAAATTCCATTAATATGAATGCTTTTGAAAAATCTGAGGTATGGCGTGTACATCTACCTAATACCAAAAAGAAATTAGATGAAATATTAAATGTACCCAAAATCCGTATTATTCAAGCAGAGAAAGTAATAGAGGCAAAATCCTTGTAAAAGCATTCCACTCTTATGGATTATATATTAACTTATTAAAATTGTACCAATGTACGCTGACTGGTACCTAGGAAATCAACACAAAAGTAACCTTTTCATACAGTGAAAGATAGACGTACAGATATTAATTGCTATGTATACCCTTCCACTCTTCTTGGTGGGACGAAAAGATTGCAAAATAAACAAAAGTTTAACATGATCAAAAATGAAAACATCTGCATGTTACAGAATACAAGAAGACTTTGCGTCCAATTATTTTAATTGTTAGAGCTAAGCATTCGTTATGTTAAAAATAAATACTTTTTCGAAGTATATATATTCTTTATGAACAATGAAGCTTAACACAAAAAAGGCTATATACTGTTCTTGTTTAAATGTTGCAAATAAAGAAATCTATCTACATGTATATTTCTCGTTTCTCCGTCGCAAAATCCCAATTATCGTTTACGATATGCTTGATGTATACATCAATCAACATAATTTTCTTGATATTGATGAGAACAATGTTTAAAAATGCATACCTGATGTAGCAAACATTTTCGATTTCGGGTGTTTTTTTTCAGATTGGAAGCGTCTTTCGAACTGTCAATCAAAACTGTCATTATAGATTGAAAAAGGCAGTGTACGTATCGACCAAGATGTTAAAATTGTGATTGGAAGAAGAACAATCGCTGAGTATCATATAAGACAACGAAGATAGTCAAATCATTGACTATTTCTTGTTCACAATCTATAGTGCATGATGACAGCGATGAAAATAATGCTCGGTATATTCCTTTACTTAATGATATTGACATTTTGTTATGGTCGTCGTGGTAAGTAATAAGACTAATTTATTATTTTATAATATTATATAATGAAGAATAATTAATGTTTTTTGTTGCTGCTCAACAATTATGAGTGAATAAGTAGAAATTCTACATTTTGTTTCTGTGTTAAATGCAGTTGTCAAATATCGAAAATAATCAAATTTTTCTCCCTCACATCGCTCACTAGTAATTAACGATATTTGCACATCCCATGCATCAAAACTGGTATGAAATGCATCAAACTTTGTTTTACTACCACTTAGTCGATGCCATGGCTGGTGGACTTTCAGTCTCCGAGGATATCATCAGTTCCGTTGCTACTACTTCATTACTAGCCCGAAATGATATTTTAAAATTACCGTGTTAATAATTAATTTTCCGATACATCAAAACCGGCGTGAAATGCATAAAACATAGTTTTTCACATTCACTTTGCGTTTAGAAAAGAGGTGGATAGTGGGATCCTCGGAGGCAACACGTTTTCCTTTGCAGCAGATATCATTTCGGAGGCCGCCATTTTTATATATAGTAAATATTTCTAGCTTTATCCAAGACGTACAACATTTTTTGTAAATAAATAGATAAATAAATAAATCTTACAAATCACTGTAGCTAATATACAGTGCGCCCTCGTTATATCGCCACCTTCTGGACCAGGCAAAAATTTGGCCATATGAGAGGTTGACGATATATATTACATACGAATACATTATTATATTCACATTGCTAGTACTTTGATTCTGTTGGTTTTGTCCTGGTTCTGTTTGCTTTGTTTGCTACATCTTTTGGATTCTCGTTCTTTCTTTGTTTTTTCCTGGATTCCTAGTGTTTGTTTTCGCGCCTTTGCCTTGTCTCTAGATTCACAAGCTTTAGATTACTGTTGCCGATAATATAAACTATATAACTTTCAGAAAAGTGGATCTCAAAGGGGTGATGAAAAGTGACTGACAGCCATTAAAGAAGGGCGGTACAACGAAGAACACTGTACATTTAAAATAAAAAACTAAAACAAACAAACAAACAAAAACACACCAAAAAAAAAAAAAACAAACAAACAAAAAAAAAACAAAAAACAAACAAAAAA
>JAOXYH010311539.1:0-14947 GCA_028566455.1 Botula fusca | reverse complement strand
AGGAGTTTATATGTTGTCTACAGGTCCAATGGTTCTCTGGAATGGTAATACAGTGAGATTTAAACTTTTGCCCAAACTAAATACTCAACTTTACATAGATAACATCAAATTTAAGAGCCTGTATGATTTTTTTTGTTTGAAAATGCTAACTCAAGTTTTAATAGTTCTGGTACAATCACTGTAACCTATTCCCCCTGTGATGTAAATGCCAATTCATGCCACCCTACAATTAATAGCCAATAAACTAAAGTGCAATCAACTGGCGAGCTCATCGACTGAGGTTCTTTAGACAGATTTAAAATAGAGCTCTATTTTAATTTTTGCAAATTAAAAATTGTTGATTTTTTTATCATCTTCACAAAAAATGAAACACTCCTGAAAGTAGTAATGTACATCCAAACTGAAGGCTGAAGCTCTGCTAAAAAATTCAGCACAACTTTCATTTCACCTAAAAAAGAAACATGCAACAGAACTCCTTATACTCTAAAATGCAACTTTCAGCTTCAGTTGTAGTTACTGAAACAGTGCTGACATTGCAGGCCTGTCTAAAATTTGCTGTTTTGCTTGATCAACACAAAATAATTGGTCCCATTCAGTCTGCACCAAAAAGTTTTTATGGCTACGAGTTCTTTGGGCTACTGAGATGCTAGGTTTGACTAGTCTGAGCCTTAATTTACTAGCCCAAAAGTAAGCCTTTACTGAAAGATTTGAATAATAAGAACAATATTGAGACATTTGGTAGCACAGTTGGCTATTACTGCTTGTTTCTTGATGCATATATTTAATGTTTTTGCACGTTGCATCATTGTTCAGTTGTAGAGATGCCAGAATGACGTTATTTCGGCCGCCATTTTGTTTTCCGTAGGAGAAAAACGTCAGAAATTGACCAATTTCATTGCCGGTTTCAGGGTAATGTGACAAATTTTATAGTCACTCAGTGGTACGAGAACAAAGATAAATGAAAGAATTTTCAACAGAATTAACGCTATATTCGTCATATTCATTTTAACTATCACTGTTTCTGACTGATCGCTGCGACGGTTTATCGAATTTCGACGCGGCGGCACCATTTTTGCGGTTGGGTATACCCAAACAAACAGAAATAGGTATATGTTCCTGACGTATTACAAATCTAATTTTAGTATCCAATGAAAGCTGGGATTCCGATCTTTTAGCCTCGTTATAAGAAATTTTCTATTTCCGGCGACTTTGTCCTGAACTTGACCTTTCAAAACGACCTTTGAAGAATTCTCAAAGAAAAGGTAATTTAACCGGAATTTCGACTCGTTCCTCGTATTCCCTGACCATTTTTCTTTCAAAATCGATCAGTTTTGAATCCCATAACCGTCAGGAACATATATCTTTTCAGTGTTTTGAGAACGCAGTGAAATGAGTACAACGTCAACGGAAACTGTCACTTCGACTGTCAACAACACCACCACCACAGGCACAGGTAAAGTGATTTGGAATGTAAAATTTATCGTATACACGCTATTTTCTGTCAAAGATGTATGTTCTTTACTTCTGGGATAAGGAGAACAGCCCATGCTTCTTTGTTCCCTCTTTCTAATGTTTTAGCCCAATCTCTCTATCCTGGGGGAAAAAAGGGGGGTGTAAACAAGGCCTATGTTGCCCAATTAAAAAAAAAGGTTAATTTCAGTTGAAATGTAATGAACAATAGATGTTGAAAGAGATCAAATGCAGATTATGCCAGATATCAACCATAATCCCTGGAGTAAGGTATACAGTACCTATACGCATTAGAAAAGAACATGAAGAAGGGTTGACAATTTTTTTTTAATTCAAAGGGGATAAACAGTCATTTTTATTTCACATACATCATACACGAGGGTGCTTGATTGCTGTATATCGTACAACTAGTAAATTTTGCTCCGTACACTATAAGACTTCATTGTCATGGCAGTATTTTTATTTGTAATTAACAAATTATAATGCCACTGTCTAGGATTACCCGGAATAACGAAAAATTATTGTTACCGGGAAGACTAATTACCGGAATAAAACTCAGTATAGGGATCGATAAATTTAGAACACTCCCTGTTAATCGTAATTATATTTTCTAGGATTACCGCAAATTAAAGTTTATCTGGAAAATAACATATTTTAGAAGCATAAAGTTGAAACAAGCCTGTATATTTATTAGAAATATGATATTTGTTTTTTTTATCTCTAAACTTGTCTGGATGATTCAACCTTAGGCTTAGCTGACCTTCTGTATATTTGCACATATTTTGTGTCCTGATATTTGTTCATTTGGTTTAGAAAATCCACAAATATTTCAAGTTTTTGTATTGACATGTTTCTTCATGTATATTATTATGCATATGAATTTTAGCACTCAAAGTTTAGTTGAGTTCTTTTCACTGCCTTAGGCAATATTATAAAAGAAAATTATATAAAAATACTTCGTAGGCGTTGAAAAAAAACAAAATAATGCATGCATGTAGCAAATGATGATATTCTAAATTAGATCTATTTCTTGTAAATTACAATATTTTAGTAAACTTTAATTTGCGGTAATCCTAGAAAATATAATTAGGATTACCCAATATTTTTCCGCATTTGTCCGTCCCTATACCGAGATTTATTCCGGTATTTAATTTTCCCAGTAACAATAATTTTTCGCACTGTTTTTCGTTATTGTTACCTATCCGGGTAATCCTAGTCAGTGCCTTACAATAGTAATTGAGCGATGTGATGTTAATTCCATGAGACTGCAAACAACAAAGTATGAAATGAGTAACAAAAGGACAAATATAGTGTTACCGATAACACACTCATGCATTATCACTGAATTTTTTGCTGTCACATTAATTTGTGAGATCAAATGATGTGATACATTATGTGGCATGCCCGGACATGCGTTTTCTGCTGACATATTTTTTTCTAATTTACAGGATTGTTCATGTTGTACATGTATGTATTTATGTATATATATTTTTTCTCATATAGAAGTAAAAGACTGGCCTTGGAAGCTCTTGGAATCCAGAATTCCAAATCCAAGGGAAGAGCTGTTTTGCTTATTAACAGAGGAGAGTTATGCCACTTAGTATTTTTAAGTGCACATGTAATTTGCTATAGTACATATAGATTGTAAGTTATGCGACAATTATATTTTCTTTTTAAAATATTCTTTCTAGATAAAATTAATATGATGTATTTTTGCAAACAGAACAAAAACATACATTTATTATTTCATTGATTTACATGTAATTTACCCAAATAGAAGGTGGAAAAATATTGAATTGGAGCAATTAATATTAAAAGTCGATGATTTTGTGATATAATGTATTGTTCAACCACACCTTATTATAAACTCCTCTATTCAAAATCTACAATTACTATAATTTAAAAATGTTTGACACAATTATCGAACAGAACAATTGGCACTTCGAATTGCGGACTTGGTCTTATATAGGATTTTTCAAGGGAAGGGGTGTTGATGTACATGGTTTGTATAGTAAATCAGAAAATGAAAAATTTATAAAAGTGGGGTGTAGTAACTGTTTATATGCATTTTTATTGTTACATTTATTAAGGATTTTCTAAACACATGAAACATGGGGAAGGGGAAAGTTGAGAAAGTAGCTGTAATTTAAAATCTTCAAAAAAAAGGAGCCCTGTAATTTTACTAAATCCCTTTTTGGGGGGGTGCATCATCCCTTAAACTAGAACTTTTACAATGTTATTTCAAGTCATCAGGAAATATTATTTCGCATATTCAGCCAAATTTAAATTATTTTATATACATTTATTTATGAACTTTAATGTGTGACTGCATATGCTGTCATTTGAATTTTTTCTTTGTGGTCCTTTCATTTTACTTTTCAGTCGATCTGTGCAATGATTCCAAAAATTCTTGATGACCACTTCAACGATTTATGTACACTTTTTCTTGTGGTTGGATCTGGACTTATTCTGTGATATGCTGGACATGTTCACCATGGATAATCTGGACACCAAACAATTGATGGAGAGCAATTTTCCGGATCATTTATGATAAGAACTTGGGCATGCTGGACATGACAAGTGATATTTTGAAATTTAATTAATGTGAAGTTTATTTTTTATGAAGTGAAAATAATATTGAATTCAGAATTTATTTGTGCAACGGACATCCGAAAGCAAATTTTCATATCATAAATTTCTATTTGTATAAAATATGGTATACTTTTTAAACTTTCTGAATAAAGCATATATAATCACAACTTATTTTTCTTTTAGATGACTGGCAGCTTTGTAGGCTGAAAGATGGCATTTGGAAGCAGTATTTGTTCTGGCATTGTGTTGTTAATTTGATAGAATTCACCCCAGCTGTCTTTGAAGGACAATATTCCTATTGTTTTTATGAACTTAAATATTCAAGTCCCTAAAAATGTGTCTAGCTTTGTAAGAAAGATACGAAACAAGTTTAATGTAGTTTTGAAGAAGAAAGATGTTCTTTTAATGTCAGAGTTTGTCATACAAGATGAATTTGAAAGTGCTGATCTTGGTCCTCAGTGTACTCAGAATGGGATTACTCTTGATTGGTTGAAAAACCCATCTAAAATAGAAGTGTCTGTTACAAAAGGGTTGATTTTGGAATTGAGAAAAGTAAGGTTAAGGCACAACTTTTCATATCAGTCATGTGCTGAATGGATTTTTAATTTATGTCCTATAGAGAAAATACCAAATGTTGGAAGTGTCTAAACGCAGTTGGAAAGTATGAACAAAAAAACAGATCAAACTCCTCAAAATGAGTAAAGAAAGAAAGGAGGAATATCTAAGACAACCTTATAACCCACCATCTGGTAAAATTGTCAACAAAAACGACATACACACACAAAGTAAAAAAAATAACACAAATAAAAAAGGGTCAAATAAGAACACAGGGTTAGGTTCTCACATTCATAATTTGAGAATGAAACTATGGAAGGCTAGAGATGAAAAATATGAAGCCAATCGCAATTTATTCACCCTAAAAAAAGAATATTCAAAATTAGAGCACAAAATGACAGCATGCAAGAATAAGCTGTCCAAATTATCCACAAGGAACGTAAACAAAAGATTAAAAGGAAAAGAAAAACAGATTGAACAGCTGAAAAAAGATTGAACAGCTGAAAAAAGAAAGAAATCTGTCTTTGAACCTGCAAATGAAAAGTGAACAAATAAAACAGAAATATAAAAAGCAACAGTCACTGTTAACATATTACAGAAACAGAAAACAACAACTGGAACAAAAAACATCTCAAACAATTAAAACTGTCACAGGAAATCCATCTGAAATTAAAAATACATGTACTACAACATTAGTAGAAAGTATAGCATACTTGGAGAATGAAAACATGCTCTTGCAGGAGCAAATAGAGGAGCTTATGAAAGAATCTGAGAGATCTAAAATGATACAAACTTTTCAAGGGGGGAAATACAATGATACTGTCCGTGAAGTGTATGCTTTGTTACTGTCTATGAATGTAGGTGTGAATAACGTCGATAAAAAAGAGCTGTATTAGAAAAATTGGGTGGTGTTAAGGTAGATAGACTACCAAAAAAAAAAACATTTTCAGAAACCATGTTGGTTGAGGCCAAGGCACTTGCCCAGATACAGGCAGCCGAGGCCATTTTATGCAGCCCAAACAATACACTCCATACCGATGGAACAAAAAGAAAAGGTATTGAGTTTGGTGGTGTCCAGATGGGAACCCAGTCAGGTCAATACAGTATTGGGTTAAATCACTTAGTTCGGGGAGATACCGACAATTTTATTGAAATGATTAGCACGATTATTTCAGACATGAGCAAGTTAATTACATGTAGTTCTGATGATGATAGGGAAGATATCAAATCAAGGTTATTATTATCAATTAAGAATACAATGACTGACAGACATATTGTAAATACCAATGTTAAGAACAGTCTAGAAAAAATCAAATTAGATTTATTAAAGGATAGTGAGCATACTGAGGAAGTTAAAAAAAACCATTTCACAATTAAATGGGTTCAAGTGCAATTTGCATGTGATTGTAAACCTTGCTTCTCAAGCTGAGACTGGGTTGAAACAATGGGAGAAATGTATTTGTGAGTCCCTTGACAATGAAAACACTTCAAGGTATACTAATTTTAATCATGGTACATCAGACTTCATTCGTGCTGCTACCAAACTTTGTGTTCCTGGAGCAGACGAAAAATCTGGTTACGGTAGTATGTTCCAAACTTTTCTCAATCAACTTGAAAATCCTGTAAATTTGAGAATGAGTTCTTTTCATGGTCATAGAATTAATGTTAATTTCTCTATGGGTGCAGCAGTGTTTTTTCATAGAAATCATATTTCTGAATTTATAAATGCATTTTTTGAAGATCGAAATTTGCTTGTTAGTTCTGTGTATAATTATGTGAACAATCCTGTTTTTCTTGCTGGTTGTAGAGCGTTTGGTCTTATTGACAAGATTTTTACAGGTCCTCTGTGGAGAATTATAGAAAAAACTTCTCACATTTTAGATTTGAATAAAGTGTGGCTTGATTTTAAGGAAAATGTTGAGAAGTACTCATCTGATGCTTCAGATCTTATAGAGGGGAAAATTTTGTACCATGATTTTACAAATGTTGATGATGTATTTGAGAGTTTGGTTTCAGTTAATGATGAAGAACTAAATGTTCTAACAATAGAAGCACTGCAGGTTATTTTAGTTAATTTTTTTATTATAATTGAAAGGCAGTTGTCTGAAAAGTTGTCAGGTGGAAATCTGAATGAAGAAACTGAGGGTGTAGATGGGAAACAGCTACGATCAGAATCTGTAACCGTTTCAGCTACTAACATTGTATCAGAGAGGGATTTTGCAAATTTGGATCGTCTCCAAAGGGACAAGCCCAATGCAAATCTGATAGCACTTGAGGGTATAATTTTATTTGCTAATAATAAAACTCTCTGTTGGTTGGACAGTTTAGAACCTGAAAAAAAGGCATCTGCCCGGCAAAATGCACCTGAAATGATAAAACAATTTCAAAGTAGAAAGGAAATAATTAAAAACAAACATATTGCTTTGTTAAAAGAAAAAAAGGAAGAAAAGGTCAGAAAAGAGCGGTTAAAACAACAGGAAATGGAGAAATTAACTAAGGATATTGAGAAAATTGGTGGTCTTTGGGTAAACAACAATGATATTTCAAAAAGTTTAAGAGGTCTCAATGAAAATCAGAAATGGATGCAGTAAAAATACAAATAAAATTTAGAAAGAAGGTTCTGAAAATGGCACCAGAGGAAAAAACATTATTACAATTTTCCTCTAATAATAAAATATTTTCATTTAATGAATTGGTGACCAATCTCAAATCTCTCTTACTAATGCCTCCAACAAATGATAACAATAATGCAGATACTTATTCAATAAAACCAAAGTCGGAGAGAGATGAGATTTTAAAAGCGTTGAGAGAAACTAATAAAAAAATAAACGATATTAAAGAGAAAAACTTGCAGCTGCAAGACACTGAAAGAAAACTGTCTGAGCCACACTCTAAAAGGCAAAAAACTAATCACAGAGATTCTACATTAGAAAACAATCGTGCAACAGCATCAGTTAGTTGCTCTAATAAAACTCCATTCCTTTTAGATAATATATCTATTAAAGTTGGTTCATATGCTGCAGTAGCATATAGTGACTGCTGGTATCCGGGACAAATAACAGCAGAGGAAGGAGATTTTGTTACCATTAAATTTTTGCATCCTTCCAGAGCAAATACCAATATGTTTAAGTGGCTTCAGAAAGAGGATTGCAGTGAGATTGAAAAAATCTTTGTCTTTAGTACAAATTTTGAAATTCTACCAAATGACTCAAGTGGTAGGACCTGGCATTTAACAAATTACTCAGACCTGAAGGTAGATTATGAAATGTATCATTCTACTTATTTTGAATGATTTGTTATTTTTATGCTCCCGCAGCACGGCGACGGGGGCATTAAGTTTTATCCTTGTCCGTCCATCTGTCAATCCCTCCGTTCTTTTTTGGTTTCTGTTCAATAACTTAAGTTATCTTTGATCAAATGTTTGGATATTTGGATATGATCTTAGAAACTACTAAAAGCAGGTCAAGTTCGATTTGGACAGATTTCATTTTTGAGGTTTCTGAGTTATGTCCCCTCATAAAGTATGAAATAGTACAAATTATGGCTTCCGTTCAACAACTTGAGTATGACCCAATCAAATCAAATTTGGATATGTCCTTAAGAACATGTTAGACTTTGGCTGATTTCACTTTTGATGTTGCGGAGTTTTATCCCTTTATGCAGTACAAAATTGTAAAATTTATCCTCATTAAGCAGAAAATCCAGGAATTTGTTGGGAGCGGGGGCATCGGTGTCCCATGGACACATTCTTGTTTTATTTTCCCATACATTGTCATTTTCATTTTATATAATATGCATGAATCATATCATATCGCATGTGTTTTACCTTTGTGAATTTAAATCTGTGTATTGTACCTTGTTGAATCATGTTACTAATTGCTTCTGGTGATGGTTATTATGATATTACTAATTGCTTCTGGTGATGGTTATTATAATGAATGTTACTTATTGCTTCTGATGATGGTTATAATGATACATGTATTACTAATTGCTTCTGGTGATGGACATAATAAATGATCTTTATTCTAAATGTTTGCTTTAGTTTTGAATTTATTTTAGATCTTTTTTCCTACAAAAAGAGAGGATATGGTTAGATGTGCATGGGATGATCCCCCACATAATTATTGTTCTTCTTCATCCTGAATGTTGCTAAGTCATTCATGGTTCTAACAGAAACAACACAAAGCACTGTAGAAGGGCCAAATTCAGCTAAGGACAGAAGATAGCCGCAAAATAGTCTGGAAATCTATTTTTCAAACACTGGGTTGATATACATGGGACAACATATACTTTTATGAATACATGGAAATATATAGACAGTGTAGCTATCAAGGAATAGAGCTTTCAGCACTTTTCTGCATCCTGATAGTTGCTGGATACAGAAAGCTCTAAAATGGCCTCAGCAAAATCTTTCAGTGAGTGTGAAATGGTGAACAATTGTACATGTGAAGAAGAAAGGATATGGTTGAATGCCATGAATGCACCACAAATCATCAAAAGATATCAAAACAAGAATACACACCTGTAAAATACATATTAAGATTGCACAAATGAAAAGCTTTCTTTGAGACGAACAATTTGATACCAAGTTTGTTCAAATCCGTCCTGAAATGAGGAAAAAATGGTCAAAAACGTGTTTTCCGTTGTAAAAATTCAGGAATGTCGGCCATTTTGAATCATAGGAATAGGCTATTATAGATAAAAATGGCTGCCATTCTCCTAGAAAATAGCTTTAATACATGGGTGACTTTAAAACAAACATTTAGACATTAAGTTTGTTGAAAACCGTTGAGAAATAAGCAAGAAACGTTAAAAAACGTGGTTTTGCCTTAAAAAAATTCAAAATTTTCGACCATTTTGATTCAAAATGGCCGTCATCTCATTAATAAGTGGTGTGAATTAATAGCTGGTCTCACAACGAACATTTTGATACCAAGTTTGTTCAAATTGGTTTAGAAATGAGCGAGATATGGTAGAAAATCTAAATTCCGTGTGCAGAAAATGGTAAAATGGTGGCCTTTCGACTACGAAAATAGTATGCATATATACTCCTAAAGCTGTTTGTTTCATATTCCAAATTTCAGGTTTCTATCTTAAATAGTCAAAAAGATATGCCTAGTTTTGTGTGATTTCAGAACTTTTCTATGCAACTTGATTGTTGTTGCTTATGGTGCCATCCAGCTAAATAGTAACAAAACAGATACAGACAGAAATTGCGGTCCCGTCAGAATTTCATATCTCATTGATACCTTTATGCTTATTGGTCTTCAAGCTGACTTGCCAGAATTAAACAACAACTTTTAACCCATTTTGTATTCAGATAACCTGTTTTCTTGAAAATACAGGTTCAACATGGCCTTAGAGGCAACCTGGACAATGTCAAAACAGAGCGTTCTGCTATCTTGCCCGACCAAAAACTTTTTACTTGAACATATCTTGGTATATATTTATGCTTATTTCAGAAGTATGAAGCCCATTTTGTACTTTCAGAAAGAATTGTGGTAGAGAGTGTACCATTCTCTTCAAAATTTACACATGAAAAATGGCTTTTGTCCCTTTTCACCTTGTGTCAATCTTGGAAAAAAGGGGGGATGAAACTGAGAACTTCAAACATTCATAACTTTTTAACCGCTCGTCCGATTTTGACAAACAAGGGCTCAAAATGCTCAGTTTAATGAGATCTTTCCAAATAGCTAAAAAAATGCAATATATCCCCTGTAAATATATAAGCCAGGCCTCTCTAGTGATAGGCTACAGTAATTATGTCATGTTCCAAAAGTTCCTGTATAATTTTGGTTCCGGATGGAAAACGTATTACAGAATATTTGTTCCAATGGAACAATTAACATATTTCTTCCTGATGGAATAAAGCTTATATAATATTTGTTCCTCTGGGAAGAAATATTATGGATTTGTGTAATAAAGTTTCCTGGCAAACAAGTATATCATAAGGAACAAATATTCATTGACAATTGTACAGGTAGACATTGCATTTCGACTTGCGTGTACTTGTAATTTACCCTAGCCATGCGGAACTGGAGTTTGACTCGGGTATGTCATGAATGTTTTTATATCCCTGTCCATGATGTGTGTACTTGTAATTTACCCTAGCCATGCGGAACTGGAGTTTGACTCGGGTATGTCATGAATGTTTTATATATCCCTGTCCATGATGTGCAAGTCTGTCTTTACACGGATTACATGTACATTGTATATTGAAATAAGATCACAAATAGATATTGGTGCCATGTTTTATGTAACTGAAGTTTCTGTTAAGTACATGTACACAGAAAATATATTACAGAATATTTGTTCAAACCGAACAAGTATCCTGACATCCTGGATGTATGAAAGCTTGTAAATGTACAGATTCTTGTATAACATTTGTTCAACTGGCAGGACAAGGAAGAAATACTTATATTAAAGGAATAAATGTCAGGTGATATCTTACTAACAGACAGAATATTACTGATTTTAATGGAATTAAATGTTTACATTTCCTTTTCAGGAGTGAAACTATGGAATATGGACTTGTCACTTCAGGAACCTTACTTCAAAGAAGACTCCCAAGAAGTTCTACCACACCCAAAACCAGTTCCACTAGGTCATCGCAATAAGATGTAGGTAATTGGTACTTTTATAATTAAAGAGGGAGGGGATATACATGTAGCATTTTGCCTGTCCATTCATGATACTGGTTTTGTGTTACATGTAAGGTCAATTTCTTGGATGCCATATGTCATGGAACAATAATATTCATATCCCTACTCTGATTAAGTAGGGGTATACTGGTTTACCTCTGGCTGTCCATCCTTCCATAACACTTTTTCTATTACATTTTTCTCAGGACTAAAAGTTGCAGCACTTTGATATTTGGTGCTAGGTTTTAGCCGGGTGAGCAATAACATGCTAGGCATTTTCAGATGCTTTATGTAATTAAAATTAAGAAATAAATCATAAAGACATCGACTTGTTGGAGATTTTAACATGGGCTGGGCCGTTTTATTTGAATTTTATCCCTAGCATTGGGGAGGGATAAAATTAATGAATAAGAACGGCCCCCGAGTAAATGTTAAAATATCTTCATAAATTATTTCAATTCTAATGTGAATAAATATGCAATTTTTTTACCCGAGACTCCTCTTATTTGCCTATGACGTCACCCGAAATTGTTGCTAACAATTTTATGAGAAAAAAAATACTGAAATTCAGTTCATTAATGTGAAAAAAGTATGTATTTCTTGCTTTTATCCCTTCAAATGAGGAAAAATCTGAAAAAGACAACCATCGCGCAAGTGAGAAATATGTTTATCCGACAATTTAACATAGAACGTATCACCAAGTGGAAACAGCATGTCATATTAGAATTGTTTTATAGCTCACCTTGCCCCTTGGGCCAGATGAGCTATTGTCATCACTTTTCGCCTGTCCATTGTCCGTCGTCCTTAAACTTTTTCAAAAATCTTCTCCTCTGAAACTACTGAACTGATTCAATCCAAACGACCATGAGCATCATTGGGGTCCCTAAATTCTAATTTATATCCTGCATGTCCGTCAATGAACAAAAATGGCTGCTGTTGGTATAAATAGAACATAAGGGTAAAATGAACGGTTTTGGGTTATATCCCCAAAACTATAACAGATAGAGAAAAACAGTGAAGGGTAAAAATAATCATCACATCAAACTCTAAAAAGGCTCCATTACCCAAAAATTGTCAAATGACTCCTTTCATGAGTTACTGCCAATATTGGGCTTGAAATGCAAATTTTGACGATTTTGCTGTATTTTGCAAATATCTTGAAAACAATAACAGATAGGGAGAAAGTGTACATTTTTTTTTGTAAAACACAAAAATGATCAGCAAGTCAAGCTCTACAAAAGATTCAATTACCCCGAAATTGTCGGACAACTTCTTACATGAGTTAATGATCAGCAAGTCAAGCTCTACAAAAGTCTCAATTGCCCCAGAATCGTCAGTCGACTTCTTACATGAGTTATGCCCAATGAAATGTAAATTTTGATGATTTTATCTGCTTTTTGGCCGATATCTTGTAAACAATAATAAATAGAGAAAAACTGTAAAAAGCAAAATTGATCAGCACTTCAAGCTCTACAAAAATCTCCAATGCCCTGAAATTTTCAGACGACTCCTTACATGAATTATTGGGTGTTAAATGCAAATTTTGACAATTTCTGCTGTTTTCCCGCAATGTTGTGAAAACAATGACAGATAGAGAGAAACTGTAAAAAAAGAAAAAATGATCAGCACATCCAGCTCTACAAATGTCTCCATTACCCCGAAATCCTTACATGAGTTGTTGGGTGTTAAATGCAAATTTTGACGATTTTTGCTGTTTTTCCCGAATATCTTGAAAACAATAACAGACAGACAGAAAGTGTAAAAAGCAAAAATGATAAGCAAGTCAAGCATTACAAAAGCCTCCATTACACCAAAATCATCAGATAACTCCGTACATGAGATTCTGGACTTTAAATATAAATTTTGACCTTTTTTGTTGTTTTTGGCCAAATTAAGCTGAAAATGTAAGTCTTGAAAAGGCCAGGTACATGTATACCAGGTGAGCGATACGGGCTTAGATGAGCCTCTAGTTCTTTAGTTATTGCCCACCAAGGCCTACGATATAGGGTCTTTGAGAGCTCTTGTGTTCTATAATGTACATATTCTTCCTCGACTCTTGATTTCCTCCTTAATGAGTATTTATGTACTTGTTTTGAAATTCGGTTATTTCCTGAATTTATTTTAGTGATGTACTCCTCAAGGTTTCCTTTTCATTTTTATTTTCAGACAAAGATCACTGAAATGGGACAATAGAGTGTTGGAGATATCTGTGAATGGACCAAACTGTGTTAATGATTTCTGTATTTAAAGGGTCATAGCTAGGCCCAAGTACATGTATAACCAAATATTTCATGATCCATTACACATCACGATCAATGGAAAAATAGAACAAAACTTTATTCAAAGACATTTGTTTGATACGTGTTTTCTCCATAGTCTGTATAAATATAAAGTACACTGCAGAGGAATTAATTAAAATGTATAACGGGATCATTAGGCTCAAATACCAGAAGGATATTGACCACAATCCTCAAACAACACTAAAACACAAACTGGATTTTGAATGAACCATAACGGATTTTGGATTTACAGTGTAGTATCAAGATTCCAGTATGCCGATACAATACAAGTATCATTGGAGTTTACAATGCACCATTATACATTTTTGTATCTCTAACCATAACTGTGTTAAAGATTTCTGTGAGGATCGGATCTGTGTTAAAGTTTTCTGTCAAGGACCAGATTTTTATTTCTGTAAAGGAATGTATATTGATGTCAGATGTATTGAGTTAATAAAGTTTGAAATTGTTGGAAATTGGTCTTGGCTGCACAAAAGTCACATATATATAAGATACAACATACTGTAGGATATTATTTTCCAGCAGTAGAGGTAGGCATTGGACAGTTTCTCAGTAACTGAATATAATACATTGTAGGTCACTGATATTTGTGAGTTGTCTTTGTTCTGGTCCGTGTATGGGTCAAGTATTTGTTATTTGACGTGCTTATTTTTATGAAGTATAATGTTTTCATGGTTTTTGACGCTGTCCGTCATCAGTATGTTGTTGCCTGGATAGCATCCTCATTTCTTGCTACATTGCCTTCAAATTTGAATGAAGGTTTATCCATATGAATGTCTCAAAATTGTCGTGTCACCAGTATACAGCTTTTATTTCTGGATGGATTGCCTTCAGATTTAAAGTTTACTCAAGTTTACTCTTATAAAAAAACAGTACATTAGATTATTTTTCAGAAATTGGGCAAATTTTGTTGTGTTCTCTGGATACAGCCTTCAACCTGTTAATGGTTAATACCCTGTTTGCAAAACATGTATGTCTACCTAAGACTGCATGATGTGTACAGCTTGCTCACTAAGTTTCTTTCATCATGCTTCAATCATTTTGACTGTCCATGCAAAGATTTCATGATAGTCACTTACACCATGCTCACGATAAACATGTAACTATGAATTTTGGTAAGTGCCTTTGTCCAATTAAGGTGTAAATTGTGGTCGGGTTCCTGTCAGTTGACCTAATTGACCTCAAATTCTCGCTCATTTCAGTAGCTTGTAGCAATATGTTGCCTTTGTCCTTGGGTGTACTTACCAGTCAGATACATGTACCTGTAACCTGACTCTTCTGATGCTTCAGTTTTTTGTTTAACAGGAACTTGGAGCAGTAAGTCACTTGATGCTTTTCTTGATACAATATGTACCTTTCATCTGACCTTTTATGTTACTGCCATGGACC
>JAOXYH010310433.1:0-14972 GCA_028566455.1 Botula fusca | reverse complement strand
TTATTATCCGGTCCATCAACCAATATGGCTGCTGTTACTGTAAATAGAACAGAGGGTGAAAGTCTAAAAAAATTCTTCTAAATGACCAAAACTGCTGTATTTGAAGGTGGAATAATCTCAGATATTAACTGAAGGGACATGTTAAGGAGTTGATTAACATTTTTTAAGTTTTTCTGTGAACTTTGAACTTTACCGATTTTGACCTATAATGGAAATTAGGCAAAAATATACAACAAATTCTTTGAAATCAATCTCCTCTGAAACCACTAGGTGATTGAAATCAAATTTAGCTTGATTAATCCTGAGGGTTTCTGCTCTAAACTTAAATTAAGCTACCCTGTACACCAACCAACTTGGCTGCTGTTACTATAAATAGAACATAAAAGGGGATGCCCAAAAGGGTCTTGAACTACTACTAGGGGGCTATTATTTCTTAATTGGTAGTAAAAACGTGCCAAGAAAGGGGCACAGATACCATTTTTATGGATAAATTTCATTTAAGATCATTAGAATTGCATATTTTAACTTTATTCTAAAAACACAAATAAAAGTGCAGAGTTACTTCCCTTGTCATATATAACATTTGTGAAAAAAATTAAATATTGGTCAAGAAAGCCACTATACTTGTTTATCAGAGGAGTATAAAGAGTAGCATAGTTTGGTCATAGTGTAAAAACAATGAAGCAGGCATTTACTGGATAATTGCAATATAAAATTAAGAAACACTTTGTCTAACATATATATACATGTATCATTTTACATATGAACTTTAAATATTTGAACAATGCTATACATGTACTTGTGATTTGCCTGAATGCCTGTATGGCATAATATAAATCTACTTATTTAAACCACGATTTTACAGGCTAGTCATATAAAGGCAGTAAAATGACCCATTCTTTAAAAGTCAGTGAAACAGTTTAAACAAGACTTAACCAGAATGGTACTTTAGCATTATTAAACATAGAAATTTCTTAAAAATATTGACTAAAATTGTTCATAAGAAATGCAAGGAAGATTTAAAGACACTTTGAGCGATGCAGGCTCAGGTGAGCATCTAGTTTAGTATTGTTTTTATTTTTTTAGCCGGCATAGACGCAACAAGAATAACACTATATTTTGCTGTGCGTTATTTGGCTGGACTACAGGACATACAAAGTAAAGTACATGAAGAATTAGACAGAGTAGTTGGTTAGTATGCTACACAGCAAGCATAAATAATATTGTTTTAATGATACTTGACTACTTATTTTATCATTTTAAGCTCACCTGCCGAAGGACCAGCGTGAGCTACTGCCGACGTAAGCATTTTAAAAAATCTTATCAAAAACCACATGTCATACAGAGAAAATATGTCTGAATCCTTCTTAGGGTATCTACTTCCAAAATTAATTCCAATGACACTGCCGATCAACCAAAACGTTCGCTATTGCTATAAAAAGAACATATATAGGGGTAACATGATCATTTTTGGCTTATAACTCAAAACTATTACAGACAGAGAAAAACTATGTAGGACAAAATGACAAGAAAATAGAGCTCTACAAAAGTCTGCGTTATACTGAAATCGTCAACCGACTCCTTACATGAGTTATTGGTCTTATAACGTACATTTTGACAGTTTTTGCGTTTTTTTGACCAATAGTTGAAGATAATGACAGATGGAGAGAAACCGTATAAAGCAAAGGTGATCAGCAAGCCAAGGCGAACAAAAAAGTCCATTTACACGAAATTCTTCGAACAACTCCTTACATGAGTTATTGGCCTTTGATAAAAAATTTCACGGTTTTTGCTATTTTTGCTAATATCTTGAAAGCAATAAGAGAAAGGAAGAAATTCAAGAAAGCAGAAATGATTAGCATGTGGAACACAGTAAAAGCCACCAATACATGGTAATTGCTAAGGATTCCTTGCACGAGTTATTGTCGATCAAGGCCCAGGTGAGCGATATAGCCTCTTTGAGAGCCTCTTGTTCGTATATCGGCAATAGCATACCGGAGGAATATGATCAAGGCATAAATCATTAACATGTCAAGAATGAAAACTAGAACATGACAAAGAGAAAAGAAATTTCTAAAACCCGTGGCAAAGAAACAAAATAGAAAAGGACAACACGAAAACACGCACTAGCAATGTTAACTCCCACAAAAACGGAGAGCGACATCAGGCTCTCCGGGAGGGTAAGCATGTCATGCATCCGTCACATTGCAAGTGGGAATTGTCTTGTCCGGTGAGTTTTAAAAACACGGTATGACAAGAAATCTAACAGAAGACGTCTTGTCGCATTTATGAGATAGATACATCGTATCGATGTACTAAATCATGATGGCGGCTATAGAATTTCTAGAGTGATAATATTTACAAAGAATGAACTTAACCCTAACCAAGAAACGACTGTAGTAACGTGTATTATATTGTAATAGTGCTTAAGCACTGTGCATGTTACCAAAACCGATGAAGCATAATATTATTTTGATGTCCATCCACAACTATGGAATGGGTATATAATGTTACCCTTGTTCGTCCGTCCGTTCATCCGTAGGTCCGAATTATATCATAAGTAATGTTGAGGTCTATTTATGGAACTAAACATTATGAATCGATGAAACTTTTCAGAAGATGCATCTTTTAATTGTACTGTGCAATTTTACAAAAAGTCGATGATTAAAAACTATATTTTCCACTTTTTCAGAGACCCGTGGCTGTATATTAATGATACTCACCGCTATGATCGTTGATAGAGTACAATAAGTTCACTCTTAATAGTGTTACCCTGACCTACAGTTCATGAATGAATGACTCGATGTTAAGTTTCATATCTAGGTCGATTACTCGGTGACCCGTGGTTTTATTTCAATTGTATTTTACCATCAGGGTCATCTTTTGTAGCAGAGTTCCAATTCAGCAACATAAAGGTCACTCTGTCCTGTATTTCAGGCATGTTTGGCTTTGTTAGAGTATTGCGTTAAGTTTCATTTCCAGGAGACCTATGATTACTTGAATGTGAATATGAATCTTTTAAAAAAGTACAATAATACCAGAAATACGTGGCTTATATGTTTTATGCACGAGTGACTTCGGTTCACATTTGATAACATTCTATGTAATTGAAACAGTTGACGGCAGGCATCGGTGTCTTACGTTATCCAGCTGGTATAGCTTTTAATGTGAATAAAGCAAAGAAAAGCTCTCACTTCTAATATAGGTTTTTATTGAGTCTTTTTGGTTTGAGCATTTCTGATTGTTTGCCTGGAGTGCTTCTATTGTATTTTGACCATAGTATTAGGCACACTGAATTATAGATTGTTCTTACAGAAACATGACAGTGACATCGCACTTTCATTCATAATGTTAGCGATTTCAGAGGCTCCCCACGGGTATTTCTCCATTTTTTGTCAGAAACGAACTAGGTGACATATACTTTGCTAAACGTTTTTGCTTTCTATATTTTAAGACGAATAAGATTTAAAATATGAAAAAGTCGACACCGTTGGAAATACCTTAATTTTAAAGAATTTTCAACAGAAATACTATGTATTCGTGTCAGTTTTTCACAGAAATGCTTGTTACAGTCCACATTACGACCACGGAACTTGCGCTTTGTATCTTCAAGTTATTGTCTTTGTATAAATAATTAATCAATTGCCTTCAGATTAATCATTAACGCATCACGACAGGCAAAAAAGAATTTAATATAAAAATAAAATTGTCTGGTTTTCTATAAAAGTGTCAAAAAGAGTTTTCGGCCTCAATTTTCATGACATCGAGGTCGGTAGGCTATGTATATTTTGCTAATTTTGATCGTATTTAATTTGGAAACAACATATCAAAAGATTAAAAAATTCGCGCTTAAAAAAAGAAACTGCTGGATATACCCTTAAGGACTCGTCCTTTCGGATGGTTGCTTAGGTTTTCCATTTATATTGTACTTTATCCAGAAGTTTGAAAATGGTACACTCGACTTGCAACTCTACATGATTAGGTCACTAGCCCAAGGTTGATGGTTCCCACTGAGCACTACGGCTTGTTGCACCATTCAAACAGATCGCCACGCAACAGCTGAAATTCTGTTGAAAATGATGTTAAATCCTATTCATTCCATCAACAATCAACCAATCAATCAATCAATGAAAAAACTTACGTTCAAATTGGTAGTTGATTGGCATGTGGTGTATCAGCACATCCTGAATTAAGCTGCAGATAACCAGACTCAAAGTAAAATATCGTCTACGTCTTGGCCGATATTTTGTCTTCGTGTGGAAATCTGGCATTTCACCATCACTTCAAAGCAGTATATGTGTACCAACATTCAATTTAAAGTTTTAAATATGTCAAGATATATATCATAAAATGTTTTTGATCATTAAAATTCAGGAAAGGATAGACTCCCAGGCATGGCTGACAGAGAAAACCTGAGTTACTGCGAAGCCACACTCCATGAAGTGATGAGACTTGGCACTGCTGCACCCTTAGGTGTTCCACATTCTACAATATGTGATACACAAGTTGGTAAGATATCCTGAATTAAAAATTTATATTTCCTTTCTACAATCACTTGTCATTAGCTTTATGGCAGAAACTTTATGTAGCACTAGAAATAGAAAGAAAATACCTATTACTCCATTGATATTCTGAATTTTAAATGTACATTATGATTTAATCCAAAAGAATAGTTCTGAACTATTTAATGCGACACTGGGACAATTTTATAAAATGACGAATACCGATACAACACCATACAACATTTGCAAACATGCAGTTAAAGAGAACAGCACCAAGTGTAACCAGAGTCGTATCGTATATCATATGACGGCAGGGTATAGGCAAATCCTACTCCACTCGTGTTGTTTCGACCTACCTGTGAAAGTCAAACACATGTATGATGAAATTATTAGACCAAACAATTTCTGAAATGCCACGCTTCTGTGTGGCAATCGTGTTCAAGCGAGAAAGTTCTGACTTTTACCTGTTCATGATAGTATAACGTACCAGTGATGAAACTAATGCAAAGAGCAATACAGTAACAGTTAGTTGCCCTTACTCTACCCCTAAAATTAAAAAGTGAACACGATCCCCATTCAGATATTCGCACCAATTTTCAAATGACGCATTACAATATTTAATCACATTTTATGTATTCCAGGTGGATATGACATACCAAAGGGAACAATGGTCATGATTAACCACTGGGCGTTACACCGTGACCCTAGGTACTGGAAAGATGTGGAAAAGTTTGACCCTACAAGATTTCTAGATGAAAACGGAAAACTGGCCATGAAACCAGAAAGTTGGCTTCCATTCTCTGCTGGACGCCGAGTCTGCCTTGGTGAAACAGTGGCCAAACCCGAGTTGCATCTTATTTTAAGTTCAATATTTCAGCGATTCAAGATCACGCTACCGGAAGGTACCAATCCAGAAATGGAACTGGCTGGATCAGGAGGGATAAAGCAACCTGCTCCATTCGAAATTATTGTAGAGGAGAGATAGAAAGGTTTTAAAAACAAAATAAATATGGACGAAAACGATGATATAAAAGTACCTTTCAACTTCGCCTTTCGATCAAATTACTTTATATTCTGATATATGTATATCTATCTCCTATTATTTAGAATATGATAAGTATGGTATTTTATAATTATAGATGGTTTAGAGTAATGATTGAAATATGCTGTCAGCAACTGAAATTAGCTTTATAAATCATTCGAAAATTGAGAATGCAACTTTTGACTTGTTTTGTATTGACGACGAACGAGTAATTAACTTAAACAGGCTTTCTTTTTTCTTTCCTGAGGTATAAACTCTGGTCATCCAATTATAACAATTATAACCATTATAACTAATTATGGTCGCTGTATATATGTCCCCCTTGTCTTAACACATAATATGGTTTGTGTATTTTTCTTTGCGAACAATTTGTTCTTTGCATGATTGACTTTTTCTCTCTCATGTTGTTCATAACCAATCACATTAATCATTGTATATGTTGTAATTCTACGGCATCTTTGGTGCGTCTTGATTGACAATAAAACATTTGTATCTGGTCAAGTTAGATATTAATGCAGATGAATAGTTCTTAACTACATTGCTATCAGTATAACATCTAACAAATATGCATATTGTTGAATATCCATGAACAATATTGAAACAGGTATACAGTCATCTTTTATACTTTTCCCGATGCCAATCTAAGCCTTCCCTGCGTTTATGTGAGCGTTGTTGCCCAGTATTGAGGAGGGGAAAGCTGAAGAGTCTATCAGGAATCATGAAAAAAATCCAAAACCATTTGATGTAGGAACATCATCTTTGGTCCAGTGGTAGTATACATCAAGTGCTGTCTGAAAGACCCAAAATCATATGACCTTGACCTACATTTTAGCGACCAAGTTTTTGTGATAAGTTCAGTTTCTCAATAACGTTAAGTGATAGACCAATGATATTTGGTATGTAGGTTGGTCTTGGGTAGTACATGACAGTCTGCCTTATGGCTTTTGTCCTTGACTTCAATTTTACGGTCTATCGACCACATCAAGTTTTTTTGTGATTAGGTCAGTTTCTCGTTCACTTTTAGTGGTAGGTCAATGATATTTGGTATGGAGGTTGGTCTTGGGTATTACATGGTACTCTTCCGTGTAGCGTTTGTCCTTGACCTCAATTTCGCAGTGTAGTGACCATGGGCATACGGGTGAGACATCTATTAGGGTCCACACTTGTTACAATATTACTTGCACATTACTAATAGCGAAATAGCATCCGTCAGAGATCATACCTTTCAGCAATGACAATTTCCACGAATTTTGAAATAAAAGAATTAAATAGAAAATGTTATATTCTGAAGTTTATACAAGTTTCTAACTATTTTTTCCATAACATTTTATATATTCTTGTACATAGGATATACATAAGATGTAGGAGCATATGATATAATTCCCCTGTCCTTTTGTGCTCGGCAATATTTTTAATCAACACTGCAGTGAAAGTTTGTGCCCCGCTTAGTAAATAACAAAAATGTGCACTAGACTAGCAATTGTACGTGATAATATTTGGCATTTACCTGCCCAAGGATTTCAGCTGCATTCAGGCATTCCTTTTATTCTGCCAATAAATCTGGCCGCCCTGATTTAGCTGAAATACTGGGGAAAGTGGCGTTCAATGAATCAATCAGTCAATCATGTTTTCTCCTGTACGTTTGTGCTTGTACGGGGTCATTTGTATTTTCTCGTTTTTTTCACCTTTTCATTTAGATTGCTGATGTTTTGGTCAATCAATCAATCATTATTGTTTCCTTCTGTACATCATTTGTGCTTGTACAGGGTAATTTCTTGTTTTTTCCACCTTTTGATTTAGATTGCTGATGTTTTGGACTTACATTGTATAATTATTCCACATCTGTTTTATTCTCAAAATCGATAATTGTACAATTCTACATCCTGAATAATATATGGTAGGTTTACCAATATATTGAAATGAATTTATATATAAATGTCAGACACAGGAAAAAGTAAGATATGTCTATAGCTGAAGATTATTATCAATCCTTCATCACGAAATACAATAACATGTCCGCTAAACACATAACGATTATCAATTGGATGCCAGCTGATGGTATTCACTATTTTTCACAGATGTATGTTGCGTCATCATCATCACAAGGACGATCATTCCATTCACCGTCGTCCCAAATTAAAGCGCAGTCCTCACCGGTTGACCAATTATCGGGTTGCGCTTCCCGCCATTTACTGTAGGTAAGGCTGGATTGGTCAGAAACCCAAATCCATTGCCCTTCGTTATCAATATCATTGGCACCAATCCAGGATTGTTCTGCTCACAAAAAGAAACTCATATATAACAACCCTAATAACAACAGATCGTACGTCTAAATTCAGACATACCTTAATACATATGTGCTCTTCAGGTCAGCCTCTACTAAATCAATTTCCATTGGTGGCCATTATAACATTTGCTAAATTTTGAAGAAACCTGAAGTTCACTTTATATGACACCGTTATTTTTTCATTAAACAATGTCTCTGTTTCAAAGTATCAAAAGGACAGGACAGGTTTACAGTCTTGTAAGATTGAGCTGTATTGTCTACAAATTGTTACCACGTGAAGCTATTTTCACTTTCAAATTCCAAGGTCAAGGGTAGACTCGGGAAATTTTTTTATAAAAAATCGAATACCTCATATAATTCAATAAATTTAGTCTCATTATTTTCCTAAACCATTTTTGTATCAGAAACTACGAATTTTCATGTAGATTGATTCGTCTGTTCATTTTTGTGCAAGTGAAAGTGGCACTACTTTGTTTTTATAGGAACCTTTATTGTCTATGCCATCATGCGATTGGTTGATTTAGTAGATGGTGACCTTCAGCGATTCTCCGCCGAAATATCGGATTAACTCTTTATTCAAATTGATACTCCATTGATTGTCCGTCTCAGTATTGGAGAAACCCTATTATACACATATTACATAACTTTTATACATCAACATTGATTCTTCACTGAGAAACACACACTTAGTTCTTTCACACATTGTCCGTCGTTCCGAGTAAACACATGATTCGTTTCACACAAAATTCAGCGACGTTTCAATCTTTTTCATTTAATCACCTGACGACTATGCATAATACTGACTAAATTACCATGATTGGTCTGCTCAACAACGAACATATTCTTCACTGTATCAAAAAGGATCCATGACATGAATAATCAAAATCGTTGCTTTATGAAAAAAAAGTATATTTATTGCAGAAAACTCATGTTGTCTCGTCAGGATAACTGGACAATATTATTGAAACTAGCCATATTAGGAATGATTAGATCAAGCTTGCGATAACTGTGCATATGTATGAAAAGGGGATATGATCATGTTTGTTTTTTATATAAATATATAACAGCTGTGTGATGCATCTACGTTTACAATGTTACTCCATTCTAGCAAAAATAGAGCAAATAAAAGTAATAACAAAATACTGAACACCAAGGGAAATGTCCAATTCATAATAAGATGGAGTTATCTCATGCAAAGCTCTTGCTAGTACAATGTTTTTCGGTACTAGCCCAAAATTATAGTGTTTAAATAACCTGAAACCTAAAAAATTTATGAGTAATCTCCCTCATGCAAAGCAATGTCCTAAGATTCTTTCCGATACGATTCATGCCCGATTTGCATATTTGTCAAAGATTAGCACAAGTTCATAGTTTAGGAAACCATATGTTAGTGACAGCTAGTTTTTCTCTTGAAGCTTTAACGATTTTTTTGTTGCAGCAATACGTGTCCGTATTATCCAGTTCTTGCATAAAAATAAAGTGGTTTTGGGAATATCATGAAATTTAAGTTTTTCATGACAACAGTCATATTAGATGGAATGCGGAGTTTCGAAAGGAGCAATCTGAGGACTAATTGGCCATATTTGGTGTCATTTGCCCAAATTGTTTCGAAAAGATTTTGAAATTATTGTTTTTTCTTAATAACGGTCAATTACATATATGGCCAAAAACGGGAGACTTTAAAACTGTCCATAGAACCCATAAAGCACAAATATATGTTCATTAAATAACAATTACGTGTAATTTATGTTTCTACAGTTAAAGTTTTAACAGTTTCATTCATAAAAAAAAGCATATTGCCATTTCATGAAGTTTCATTTTTTTTCTTAACAACAGCCGCGGAGCTGCCGGTCAGTTTTGAAAGAACAATATTTCCAAATTTGGTTTCATTTGTCCAAACAGTTTCAGACTAGAAGATTTTCAAATGATCTTTGCTGACATTTGCTTAATTGACATAATCGGACAAAAATCGGTATAAATACATAGTCGTCCATAAATAAGTTCAAATTAGACCAGAAAATTTTTTGAAATTTTATAAACAGAAAGCAAAACATGTATTATACTCTCGATATAGAATACAAGGAAGCGTAGTATATCGAAATTCTAGACCCAAAAATCCATTTGGAATATACAATATCGAGAAAAATATTGGACGTGATCGCATGAACTCAAAAAGGAGTGAGACCGGGTGCGTCGACAGGGTAAGCGTCTCCTGCTATGCATGCATTACCCGTCATGCAAAAAGCTTATGTCCAATAAATAAAAGTCATGGTCAAGAAAACTTCCAATGTAACTGTTTTAGAATGTATGAATTTCAGATATATTCTCACTTTTGGATTCATGATCTTTTTGTTTTATTATTTTATTACCTGTCTTCGTGGCATTTATCCACAAGTTCTCGAAATCGTCATCAATCTTCACAAGATGAGAATGTTTTGCTAGACAGTCATACTGAAAAAAAGACCAAAACATTTTTAAATTAAAAAGAATCGTTGTGATGTTATATCATCTCTAACAAAACGAGCCTACCAAAGCTGAGTTTGATCATTTAAGGAATATTTGCATATTACATATTCAAATGAAAGGACAAGAAAAACACAAATAAGTACCTATTTAATAAAGTACTATGAAGGTATCTGTCTTTTCAAATTGCACTTTAATATATGCCAAAGCAGCGTTTACACGTTAGAGTTTTCGTTGGTTTTTAGCATAAAAAAATGTTTCTATTTGAAGCCGTACCAGTAGCCAAAGGGGTGCTATTCTTACAACAAAGTGAATATAGGTTAACATGCTTCAAACTTTGCAACAAAAGAACGAGGAAAATTTGTCAGTACAAGATTGAAGTAAGAGTTGTCACACAAATATGTCTCGCTTGGTCCTGCAAATTGAATAATCTGTAAATGTTATCCTGTGTTTCAACATCAGTCATATATCGACTATACCAAATGTCATTGTCATATCATGTGAAGCAGTGAAGTTACTTGGGAAAAAATCTACTCATTAAAAATTGAAACTAGTAAACTGACTGTTAAATGAGGTCAAGGCCAGGTGGTAACATCTGTCAGACAACATCATGACATGTATACCTTACAATGAATATATTTACCAAATGTTGATCCAACATGTCTTGTGACTGATGAACTGGCCTTATCCTAAATACTTAACACTGGTCAGTGTGACTGTAAGGTTAAGATCCTGTGATACCTGTCAGACTGACATGTACAACTTGCAATGATTTTATATACCAAATCTTGTTGACCTACCATGTCTATTTAATGATGAACTGACCTAATCACAAAATTTTGACATCTAACGGCCATTATTACTATACAGTGTGTTTACAATTACCCAACAGTGTACAAAGGAAACAACCAGAAACTGACAGACTCCTACATATTAAACTGCCTCACTAAACACCAAGTATACCATGTAGAAGAAAAAACTTGAATATAAACTTTGACCAATTCTTCTTTAAGTCATTCAAGCATAAAATCTAGGTCAAGGTGACCTATTTTGTCGTGATATTGACAGACTCGCAAAGATGCATTCCTATGCAAAGTTGCATGACCAGGCATAGACTGAAAGCTTCCGGAAAAAAACTCGGACGTAAACTTTACCTGATCTTCTAGGACCAATAAAGCATGAAATCTAGGTCAAAGGTGACTTATTTTTGTTGGTACTTTGACAGACTCCCCAAGATACATTCTTATGGAAAGGTATATGACCAGGGATCAACTGGTGTCTGTTTAAAAAACCTGACGTAAACTTTTACCGGACTTTGAATATCAATTAAGTGTGAAATCTAGGTCAAGGTGAATTATTTTTATCGGAACGTTGACAGACTAACCAAGATGCACCTCTATGAAAAGGTACATGACCAGGCATTAATTGGAATTTGATGAAAAAACTCTGACCTAACTTTAACAGAATTTTCTAAGATCAATGAAGCATGAAATCTAGCTCAAATCGACCTGGTTTTGTAGGGACATTGACAGACGTCCCAAGATACATCCTTATGCAAAGTTACATAGCCAGGCATCAACTAGAACCTGTAAAATAACCTTTAACCGGATTTTATAAGATCGATGAAGCGTAAAATCTAGGTTACTGTGACATTTTTTGTCGAGACGACGACTGACTCCCCAGGATGCATCTCTATACCAAGTTTCATGACTAAATCGTTGAGGCGAACTAAAAGTCCGAAAATCCAGGGGGAGACATCTAATTTTTGATCTTACCTCTGCATCCTTCCATGTCATTGTTTCCGTTCCGAAGTAATAGCAGTGGTTTGAGAACAGCTTCCAGTCCTTCTCACAGGACGCTAAAATTAAACAATGTATTAAATATATCACTTTTGAATTATGACGAAACTATTCTACAGCTAAATCAAAGAAAGTTTTATAAAACAACATTATTTAAACAACACGTCTGGATTACTTCTACTGGTCGCAGATAACTATTGAATACCTAACCCCTATTCCTATAAATGAACTCAAATCAAGTAACGTCAGTAACCTGTGATGAAGTCTAATTCTCGTGTACTCGGCAGATAACCTTATCAGAAGTATATGAGAAATTAAATCATCATTCTCTTATGAGTGGGTGGTTTTATCTATTTCTTGCATGAATTGATATATATTGCATCAGACGAGACTTGAAGATTATCACTATGTGATAAAGCTAGAGCTGGCGTCTGGTTGGTTGATAGAATGGTGTGATAAAACTAAAACTCGAATTTCACTGGACGTTTTTAAAGTCTCGCGAGAAGTATGTTTTGCAGCAACGTCTGACGTTTAGAGCGTTTGTGTTGTTCCGTTCAAAATAGGCCGTTTATCATAAGAGAAACAGGTTTCACAACTCGTGGGAATTGTATATCGCTTGTTATCAACTCTCGTTATTTAATAAAACATAATAATAAACTCGCCAAGGTTCGTTTGTTATTATTTTGTTATTAAATAACTTGAGTTGATAACAAGCGATATAGAATTCTCACTCGTTGTGAAACCTTTATATATCTGTGTTCGTAATAACCAAGTTTTACTGTACATAGTACATATGTAACTGAATGAAATGTTAAATCACATCCACTTGCTTTTCAGGAAGAGCTACGAGACATACAACAAAGAATAGCAACAAAAATAGATCTAGGAAATGCGTAAGTTTAAAAAGTCAAAAGTCACTGTCTGGCGAGATTGCTTTCAAACCCATGTAGGGAACTTACTTCTGAAAATTCTAACTACCATTAAACAAAGCAAAGACACACAATTTAAAAAGTCAAAAGTCACTGTCTTGTGAGATTGCTTTCAAACCATGTAGGGAACTTACTTCTGAAAACTCAAACTACCATTAAACAAAGCGAAGACACAAAATTTGGACATTAAGTGTAACATTTTGGTTGACCTATAATTATAAAATATTATTGATATAAACATTTAGTCACTAGTACACATCAAGATTGGGTGATGGAATACTGGATTAATCTAAACCATCACTGAAAAAAGAACTGCATCGGTAAAAGATAGGCAGTTATAGTTCAGATCTGACCATGAATAACATCATGAAGTAAATATTCACCTGCCTTAAATTGTTGAGTATCTGAGAACCAGGCAGTTAATTTAACATGATCTGCTCTGGTAATATTCAGTTTGGCCAAGTTCTGTTTAGATATTGAAAATTTCATTTATTAAGACATTTGCTAATCCATACAGTGTGTTAGGTATATATAGTGATGGTGACTTTGCTTTGGCTTTTTCATTCATTAACTTTCTCGTAATTTAACTTCAGTTAAACTTCTGCAAATATGTGTGCTTAAGAAGCTTGTTTTGAAATGACTTTATACTGAGTAGATGTGCAGTAAGGTGTCAGATGTTTTTTTAACCCACAGGGCCTTTTTCTTGGTGAGTGAAAAAAACTTTATGCTTACTCCTTGTTCAATCTTTTTCACTACAGCATCATTTCTTATACAATACATGTATATGTAGTGCTTGATAAGTGTTTTCAGCACTTGAGATTAAGAAACTATGGGTCAGGACACTTGAGGCTAGCTGTTTTAGAGCAGTATTTGTGATGTCCTGGTGGCTATTCATACTCATTTGATGTCCACTACTAAGAGAGAAAACAAATATTTGTATAAATTTTGCAACTCTAATGAAGGATTAATATATGTCTACAGATTACTAGGATTGGATCTGGTTGTCCGAGATGAACTAGGTAATGTCCTTGACCCTGAAACTGCAAGTACCATACAGTTATACAGACAGGTAAATGTATTTATTAATAATTTTTACCCAGATTTCCGTTAATGCAATTACAACACTATTGCAACTGACAAGATTCTTGATTTATTTTGTCTTGTCATTTGAGAAAAAAGTAACTTTTTCCCTTGGTTTTAAGTTGAGCACTCCTTACACCATACATGTACTTCTTATTTGATTGTCATGTCAATTTTGATACAGCGAGTCAACTTCATACTGAAAGTACATATAGTTGAAATTGAAGATTTACTCATAAAATTCTTGGAAGTTTTGAAGCCCTTTTCAACTAATACTAGGATTAATTTTTTTCAGCATGAGGAAGCATCAGAAAGAATCCAGATGGAACAGGTTTGGAAATTTTGATGTTTTTTTTTTTAATTCTACAAGTCTCTAGGTTTATAGATGCTGAGTATAAACATCTGCGTCTATTAAAATGCTATGATTAAAGAGTTAATATTCCATGAAATATTTTAAGTACAAGAAAGTACAGTTCAAGAATTTCTCTGCAACATGAAAATGACAAATTAATAAAATTTTTAAACATGCACTCATCTGTAATTTCCAACTATTATTGAGTTGTTGTGCATACCACATTATGATGGTGTTTTTGTTTATCTTATTTAAGGTACTTTACACTGTTTTTTTTTCAAAGTTGACTGTATAATTTCTTAACACATCTTTCAGTTCAGTTGAAGAGCATGGTAAACAGCTGTTGATAACTATATTCCTACCTGTGTTTTATGAATTGATTGTAACAGCATGAGCACATTTAGGGAGGTTATGTAGAAATGACTGTCCAACAGTCATGCCTGTATGTTTGAGCAGTAGCTATGCAGGAAGGAGATCAGAGAAGTTCATGATATATGACCTTAGCCTCATTTAGTCAT
>JAOXYH010309330.1:0-14975 GCA_028566455.1 Botula fusca | reverse complement strand
TGTTTCAGAGGAGAAGATTTTTAAAACATTTTTCCCATAGGGTTCTATGTTAAACTATGTCCTGCAGTGGCGGCCATTTCGGATTTCTGATTGGCATCAAAAGAACAAATTTGAAACACCACTATACGGCTATCATTCATGCAATGTTTGCTTTAAGTTAGCTTACTTATTTCAGAGGAGAAGATTTTTAAAACATTTTTCCCATAGGGTTCTATGTTAAAGTATGTCCTGAAGTGGCGGCAACCTTGGATTTCTGTTCGGTATGAAAAGAACAAATTTTAAACACCACTACACAAGGATTGTTCATGCAATATTTGCTTTAAATTGGCTTACTTGTTTCACAGGAGAAAATTTTTAAAACATTTTTCCCATAGGGTTCTATGTTAAACTATGTCCTGCAGTGGCGCCATCTCGCATTTCTGATTAGAACATTTTCCCCATAGGGTTCTATGTTAAACTATGTCCTGCAGTGGCGGCCATCTTGGATTTTTAGATCGGCATGAAAAGAATAAATTTGAAACACCACTATACGAGGATCATTCATGCAATGTTTGTTTTAAATTAGCTTACTTGTTTCTGAGGAGAAGATTTTAAAAACATTTTTCCCATAGGGTTCTATGTTAAATTATGCCCTGCGATGGCGGCCATCTTGGATTTCTGTTTAGTATGAAAAGAAAAAAAAACTGAAACATCACTATACAAAGATCGTTCATGCAATGTTTGCTTTAAATTGGCTTACTTGTTTCAGAGGAGAAGATTTTAAAAACATTTTTCCCATAGGGTTTTATGTTAAACTATGTGTTGTGGTGGCCGCCATCTTGGATTTCTGATCGGTATAAAAAGAACAAATTTGAAACCACTATACGATGATCATTCATGCAAAGTTTGTCTTAAATTAGCTTACTTGTTTCAGAGAATAAGTTTTTATAACATTTTATATGTTAAATATGTCCTGCGGTGGCAGCCATATTGGATTTCTGATCTGCAGAAATAGAACAAATTTGAAACACCACTATAACAGGAACATTTATGCAATGTTTGCTTTAAATTGGCTCCCTTGTTTCAGAGGAGAAGATTTTTAAAACCATATTTCCCACAGGGTTCCATGTTAAACTACATGTATGTCCTGCGGTGACAGCCATCTTGGATTTCTGATCGGCATGAAAAGAACACATTTGAAACACATGTGGCAGAATATTGGGCACTTTGCTAATTTGCATAGCGGCCATGTTGAATTTTCTTGATGGCGACCGTTGTGATATACATATTACTAGTAAGAAATAAAAAAAAACCAGAAATATCTCAAATATCCTATGTTGAGCACAATTTGTCCGCATATAGTCAACTTCTACACTTTATTTACATTCTTTTGGTGTACAGAAGGTCAATATATATTTTGAATTCTTTCCGCGAATTTTATTTACAAAATTGAAGCCTGTCGATAGTATAATGGCTGTAGAAAACGTACAAAATTCGCAAAAACGCCAACTTCAGGAACAAAATAGATACAGAATATGAAATCGTTGAACATTTGTCCGCTTATAGGAAGAAACTTTGTACCGTGATTTTTCAATGTAAAAAAGTTTTACATCACCTGCCTCTGTTAATATTCCGCGAAAAGGAATTGAAAATCGAATGATTTCAACCTGTACTTGGTGCAAAAGTCCCAAGTTGAAGCACATTTATGGAAATATAACTGGAACGTTTGTAAAATTACGCCACGGAAGTTTTAAAAGGCACGATTTAATAAGATCGACGACGGGTACGGAACCAAATATCCCTGTAAACTTTGAATTAAATAGCTACCAAGAGCGATGTCAAAGGGAAATAATCCATTGAAAAGGACACAGTCACGTGACAAATATATCATGAATAAAGTGTCCACTATTCTGCCGTATGATAACTATACGAGGATTATTCCTGCAACACAACAATTTTATTGGCTCTTTGGTTTCTGACTAGAAGATCATTGAATTTTCAGCCAATCAGAAACACATTATTGACCCTGGCGGCCATGTTAAATTTCGGATCGGTACCAAATGAACAAACCTGATAGCCAGTGTGCCAATCAATATTCCTGCCAAGTTTGGTTCCAATTGGTCAAGCGAATTCAGAGAAGATTGAAATTTAACGTACGACGACCACACAGACGCAGACGCCGACGACGACAACGACGGACGCAAAGTGATGACAAAAGCTCACATGGTTCCATCGGACCAGGTGAGCTAAAAATACTGAACACCAAGAGAAATGTACACAAGAGTAAAATCAATAAGCGTGACAAGATCGAGAAATCTACAGAACAATTAGCAGAAAGCTGTCATACTCCTGACTTGGTACAGGCATTTTCAAACAAAAATGGTGGGTTAACACAATTTAGAAGTAGTGCTCATAAATTGGTCATTGAGCAGGGTCTATGCAAAAAACTGATAAAGCAAAAAGAACCTGCAACTATTGTTTTTTAAAAGTTGTAGAAGATGAAATTCATTTTCTTTTACAATGTCTAGTATACGATAAAAACAGACTAAAAGGTTTTAGACATAAGCTGAATACATATGCAAAATTTTAACAATTTTGATATAAAATAAAGTTATATGGCTTCTTTCTTGTGAACATAAAGAAATTTGCATCGCTGTAGCTGAGTTTTGTTACAAAAGTTTTAACGCGATGAGACAACTATATTAATCTATGTATATTTTTAAATTTCAAATTTGTTTCAAGACATTACAAATGATTCCGTTTATAATTATTTTATGTGATATGCCCTTTACAGGCCCATGACTGGTTTAATAAAATATTCGTATTCGTTAGTATTTAATAGTATGATAGAACTTAATCCCTAGCTGTGCATGAAATATTATAAGCACTGTATGCTAGTACAGCCCCCTACCCCTTTTGTGGTATATTTAGGAGTGGGATTTATAAGACAATCCCATGGGAAACTGATATTTTTAATAAATTACACCTACATCACTTTACTCGTGCCCGAAGAATTCAGCCGTAAAAAGCTGCGTTGTTCAAACTGTACACAATTACACCCAAATCCCTACAAACAAGTTTAAATCGCTGAATCTGCTAAGTGCACCTCTAACGCGCCTTCTTAACTTCTATACTAACAGCTGTCAAAAGGGCCTTGAAAGCTATCGTAATATTTGTACTCACGAGGTGGGGTGAATCCTATCTGGATTTTGAAAAATTCTAAAGATCTATTTGAAAATCTTAACTTCCGGTTGTTGTTTCTGTATAATAGAGTTAAAACTAGCTTTTATTTTAGTAGTATTTTCAATGGAATCATAATTTTTTTGCATATTTCGGGCTCAAAAGGAGTACGAGTTGCACATAATTTTGCGGATACTACTAGGTCAGGTAGATTATTCTGGGTATGGAAACACCGGCCTGTCTTTAACTTTTCTCCAAATAGGAAACTAATTGTTCGTCTAGAAATGTTGTATATTTTATCTTTATTAATTTAACATTATCTTCCTAATCAATAATATCCCACTGTCTTTAACATGTTTTCTTACCAGTTCGAAAACCCATGAAGTTGAAACATGTTTCAGTCTGCTACTACTACTACTACTATTCTATGTACATTTGTACTTACATATTTGCATCTCGTACATAAGTTGCTGTATCTAAGAACAATTGGTTGAAATTTCCTGAGGTGCATATAACGTAGGAAGAAAGACAAGAACAGAGATGGGTCATGCTGTTCTCCTTTTGTTAGGCACCTTAGCTCTGGGTCGGTAGAAAAAGCATCCTGAAATACGATAAAATAGTTTGCATTATTATGTGTAATACAGTATGTTTATCATTTATTCATCATATACAACACTCCCGACTATTCTAAATGGACAACGAAAAAATAAGTTTCATACCCCACTTGATTGAATTTGCCGAAAATCCAACAAAAGCAGAAAGATCAATAGTATGCAATGTAAACCACATTATCAAAGTAATATTTCGTAAATCAATGGATAACACAAATAAATATATCCCAAAAATATTATCAATAGTAACACATGCTGGATTAACAAGACACATCTTCCATGCAAGGATGTCACCGACAGTAAATACATTTGACAAACTAGTCCTTTGTAATGCCGATTCTACCATATCTATATTCTAACACAGTTACATTTGTATTATGGATATGTCTTAATGTAATATAATCGGAGGAAAAAACAAAGGGTGATACAATTCATACCAAATTGATGCATCGGATGTGCACATTTCGTAAATTGATTACTCGTCAGCGATGCTAGGACCCAAAACTTTGGAAGACCAATACTGTTATCAAAAATTTGTAAAAACACAAACATGCCAAAAACGACCGAAATAGGAAAGCATTCATTATTATGACCATACTACGTATCAAAATACATCTAACAACTAGAGTAGCGACTGACGGAAACAACACTTATTCCCGCATCCCACACAACCCTTTCTCCCGCCACAAACCGTTCACAAGCGTTTTCCCTTTGCTTTAGATTTTGTCAATTGCGTGTAGGGATTTTGTGTCATGAATTTAAACACCATTTCCCTTCTTTTCTGCTAATATAGCTGATTTTCCATTGAATCCTATGCAAATTTGCAACACATTTTCATTAGACCCCATAGACCCTCGATGCTTCATGGGTATAATTTTGATAGCTTATGATTTGTCAATGGTCTGCAAAAATTGTCATTGCACTGGTATCACTGGCTCTGAACAAGAAGATTATTAAATATTCAATGAATTTCCTCGTTTGGGCCGCTTTGTTGCCGCCGCCTTTTAGAAAGTCAAACTGTTGGGAATGGTATTGACAGGGAATCATCCAAGGAACAATCCAGCAAGTTTGTTTTAAATTGGCGGAATAGTTTCCGAGAAAACAGTTCAAACATGACTTTCTATTAAATCCTATGTAAGTTTTGGACCCATGGGCCTCAGGACCTTAGACCCTTCATGAATACAATTTTGAATCCTAATGATTTATCAGTGATTTGCACCAAATGTCATTGCACTGGCGTCACTGGTTCTGAAGAGGATTTTTTAATATTTATTTAACATTCCCCATGTTGGCCCTTTTGTGGCATCTCTCCTGAAAGGATCATACTGTCAGACATGATTTTGAAAGAGAATCATTCAAGGAAAAACACAGCAAACTTTGGTTTACATTGGCAGAATAGTTTTTGCGAAAACAGTTCATAGGTGATTTTCCATTAAATCCTTTGCAAACTTTGGCCCCATGGTCCTCTGACCAGATTGACTCCAGACCCTTCATGAAACAATTTGAATCCTCATGGTTAATCAGTGTCTCCACATTAAATAACATTGTACTGGCGTCAGTGGTTCTGAAGGAGAAGATTTTTTAATATTTAATCATTTTTTCCCTTTTGGGCCCCTTTGCGGTCACTCCACTTATGATATCAAACTGTTGGATACAATTTTGAAAGGGGACCAGAAATAGGTTATTGTGGCAAAGTTTGGTTCAAATTTGTCTAGTGGTTTTAGAGGAGAAGGACGACGACAATGGACGACATACGCCAAGTGATGACAAAAGCTCACCCTAGCCTTTGGCCTGGTATGCTTATAACTCAAAAAAGGAGTTATCTGACGATTTCGGTGTAATAAAAACTGTTGTATAGCTTTACTTGCTGATTTTTGCTAACAGTTTTTCAGTACCTGTCGTTGTTTTGACAACATTAGCCAAAAATGGCAATTTTACCCATATGTTCTATTTATGGTAACAGCAGACATTTTTGTCGACATGCGGGGTCATCGGACACAATTTTTACAATAGATACCCTTAGGATGATCCAGGCCACATTTGGTCTATACAAGGCCAGTGGTTTCTGAGGAGGAGATTTTTGAAAAAAAATTATCTCAGACGACGGACGCCAAGTGATGGCAATAGCTCACATTAATCAATTTTGCCAAGCGCTTCAGTTAAAACATCTTCAATAGAAATTTGGCTCTTGTTGCCCTATATTTTCAACCCTTACTGCACATCTATATATCATACATAATACAAAGATAATGACGCTTCAAATATGCGTCTTGATGGTCTGTGAATAATTTGGCAGATGACTGTTTTATTGCAAATTAGACCGGTGACCATCTCAGTTTTGTTTATACGTGGTCAGAATGGACAATGACGTCGTAACAACTTCGAGAGAGAAGATTATTAACTGTCGGCAGTTTAATATTGTTATTTGTATATCAGGTAAGTAAATTGCACTAATAATTTGCAGCATATATAAGCTTTAATAACATGTATTTCACACCTGTGATAAAGATACCACATTTATTTCTCTGTCTTGCTTCCTAAAGTATCATAAGTTTAATGAGATAAGGACAATTTTGCATGTACAATGGCTTTGAGTCCGGGTTTCCTCCACGATCTTGGTTAATATCCCTAATAACCTAAACCGCTCATTCAATTATCTTTACTACTACATTTGTAGCAACATGTAACAAGACATTTATAAATTACCAGTATATTTTCAACGCTGTGAACCTTGTGCCCACTAGTGATTTCATTCAGGTCATGTATCTTCTGCAGCGACATCCATTCAATACAATTTTCGTCCTGACCTTTGAATAAATTATAAGTATGAAAATTAATATTTTGTTTCCTTCTAAAATTGTAACCAAGTTTATATAACATGGTATAGGCGGATATAAACTCGCTATTTTCTAGTATTGTTCTACATGTATATTTAGACCGCAATTGAGCGTAACCATTTGGATGAAAGATGCTCTTCTTATTAATTATATTTGCTGAAAAAAATGTTTTTGCAGGAAACAATAGGACATCTTATTGTCTTAACGCCTAAGTGTTTATTCTAATAACAGCAGGGAATTGCGCGAGAAAATTCTAACTGATGCAAAGAACCTTGCAAAATTTAGAAATTTGTGTCACAAATATATATTTGAAAGCTTGCTTCAATAAAAATATTTCGCCAAGATCCTCGGTTAGCCCTGACCTGACTCTATACCCGACAGAATGTCTGCTAGGACAATTAGAATATTGAACAGGAACCCAGACTGCCATGACGATCAATCGGACCACACTCGGAGCTTTCCAACGTTAGAATGTGTCCCGATAGTGTAATTGTAAGAACGATTTATATCACTGAAATCTCAGAAAAAACTACTGAAATTCCGAAATATAATTCTTTGCTGTTCCAGATGCAATAGTATAATAAGAGTAAATTAAGATTTCGAAAATATTTGCAATCGAAGACATGTTATAAAACTTATTCATACCACTATAACTCCAGTGTCTAAATACCTTGGATATGTCACTATTAATACCAGGGACGCTTATGGGAAAAGCTGGATTTCATTAGGAAATTAGGATCAAAATGATGCCTACGAACAAGTTTGGTTTGAATCAGTTCAGTAGTTTCAGAGAAGAAGATCTTTGAAAAAAACGATGCCGGACGGACAGGTTATGAACAAAAGCTCGCCGTGGCCTTTGGCCAGGTGAGTAAAAAGTGTGGAAAAGATGTTGTCCTGACTGACTGACTGACGGACGGACGGACTGACGGAGCGAAAACCTAAAGTCCCCTTCGGCTTCACCGGTAGAGGACTAATTACATATGCAGGACACCGCCTTAATTTGAGTGATGATTTCTGTTTATTAGAGGCAATATTAAAAATTTTTGACTGCTTCTATTCTCCAGCAAGGATAAAATTATTGCATAGAAGACAATTTTTCGTGAGACTTAATATACTGCTGACGAGAAAGAAAAACGTACGGCCCGAAAGCCAAACTTATAATTATTCTATTTGCAGTTTTATTGCATTAAAGTAAATTTGTAATACGCAGGAAATAATATTTGATATATGAAATTGGACCAGGTATTTAATCTTTAAAATACTAAGAACCTTTAATTCAATAAAGGACAAGTTTTACTTAAACAAAATGATTGTCTGCTATATTGACTCTTCCTTAAAAATGGAAACCTTGCATAAGAAAAGAATTAACATTCATAGGTCTGTGATACTTACCAAGAGTATTTGAAGATATGCTGTCACAAACTTTTAAAGACTGAAAGGTGGAATTTAGCCAGCAGTTGTTGCTTTTGTTCTGTATGCCATTGTCTCGGGGAGGCTTTTGTTTTGCTGCCTTAGGTTTTGGTACTTTCCCTGGTGAAATGTAATACGACCTTTTCACTTTTGGTTCTTCCTTCCTCTTCCATGATTCTTCTTCTAATTCTATGTTCTTAGCGCTCTTGGTTTTCGATAACTTTGTTGATTTATCTTTCTTGGACTTGTTTGTAGCAGCATACTCTCTGACTCTTCCCTTCACAATTGTTTGGACAAGTCTAAGAAAATTCCCGGGTGCCAGTCTCTTTTTTCCCATCAAGATATCCTCTTTCAGGATCTTAAACCAATTTTCTACAGAAGCGTTGGAATCACGAGTTATGCCTTCTGTTTTTGACAACAAAATTCCACTCCACAGTGGTATTATAGGAATATAACTGTCAATGACCTGAATAGCTGCAGGCATGTAATAGGGATTGTCCGCTGTTCCCGAATTGTCATCTTCAATTTCACTGGAAAGGAAAAAGGCAGTGAATGGTGATGATTCCTTGATAGTGTCATTTGAAATAAGCTGATCCAAATCGTCATCTTCCATATCCAAGAGATCTAGTTCTTCTGCAACAAATGCATCAGTCTGGCTTTCTGCATCACCCGTCTTAATCTTTCTGTTGAGATTTTCAACTGCCGTATTTACATTTTTGTTCTTGTGTGGCGACTTCAGTACAATTTTAATCTGTGTATACAGCTCATATGATTCTTTCAAGTTTATCGAATTCTGCAAAAGGGCAAAACAAAATAATACGAATTTTGAAAGTTCCTTGTCTTTTGATATTTCGGACAACTTATCCCTTACACGTTTAATAATGTGACTACAGCATAAATGAACTATGCAGATATCCTTTCTATCAATTTCTTTTTCTTTTTGAAGTAATCTCCATGTCATTTTCAAATATTGTTTGATATTCATTCCACAAAATACGGATAAAGAAGAGTTTATCAACGGCCACGAGAAATCACACTCAATGCGGTTGGGCACAATTGGTTTGCCGAAAACTGTTGAAGAAGCATGGCGCAACTTCGTAAGAAACAGTGATATTGTTACAGTTGAATGGTCATTTGTAATCATTTCTGCAACAGGGACTGGGGGTTGCCCCTTCGTAGGATGCTTGACTGTTGCTGTGTAGTAAAAGGGTTTTTTTGGCTGGGTTGGAACTTTTCTTACGACTTTACCTGTGGCATCAAAATATAAGGTACAGGATCCATTTTTCTTTAAATCTCGCATGATTTTTATTTGCTTTTCACTAAAACATATCACCGTGAACGGGTCAGCAGCAACGTATTGTATATAACCTTTAATTTTAACGTTCTCATCATCAACTTCTGCTAAAACGTTTTTGGTTAACAATACATCTGCTATATCTTCTTTTGCGTAGTGTTCTCTTTGTCGTACTTCGTACAGGACTTGACGTAATATTTTTTTCGTTAAACATTCAGTGTAATTTCCGTCTTCAAGAGATTCAGGAGGCATGCCTGCGACAGTTGAATAGTATACATTGGAAGCACCTTTTTCTTGTACTTGTTCCCCCATTTCCTTTCGTCTATCACCAGTTAGTTTTCTTTTCTTAATTTGATCCACATGATGAGAACAAGATGTTTCTGATGTAACGGTTACTTTTACAGATCTCCTTCTGTCTTTTGGATCTCGTTTGATTGTAAAAGTGTACATAGTTTTCTTTCCTACATGTTTGCATATTGCTTTACCTTTAAAGTAGGGTGCATTTTTCTTCCTTGAACCTGATCGTTTGACTCTATTGTACTTAAATGCCAAAACGCAAGACGGGTTTGTTTTGGAGAATTCTTTTGAAAAAATATCTGCCCAGTTGTTCTGCAATCCCGGCCATTTTACTTTTTTAGAATTATCCGGCTTGATTCTTTGCCAATCCTCGTGTTCCAGTCTGAATGAAAATTTACGGGGACACTGTATTTCTACCGTGGAGTTTTGCGAATCGCTGATATAGTCTTCGTTCTGGCTGTCGCCGCAGACAAAGCCTTTCTTTTCCTCTTGCACACAAGTTTCATGCGCAGTATTATAATGTTCACTTCCGTTTTTCTTGATAGAATCCCTACTCCTTGACCGATTTCGATTTCTTTTTCTGTCTTTCTTTTGCTTTTTTCTTTTTAAACTTCTTGACCTATGTGACGGAGAAGTGTCTTCACTTTCACTATTTACAGTTACCTCTTTTTCTTTATCATCGCAATTGTTTTCTGATTTAATTTCAGAATCTGTGTGGTTCTCCTCCAGTCTCTCTCTATCATTTACGTCAATTACCTCTTCATGTTCTTTTTCCCTTTCATCTTGTTTTGAAAAGTGTTCTTTGTTGGTTAGTTTTTGATCCTGATCAGATGTCGTAGCTTCTTTTGATTTTTCATCTGCCACACCACGAAAAAAAGTATTTAGGTATTCTTCCATGTTGAACATACCGCCCTCACCTGCGTAATTCAAAAGGTTATCTCCAAAAATATTGTAAACAGTATTTTCAATTTCGCTTTCAAGAAACTGGGTTTCCGTTACCTCGGAAGGTGGCATAGCTTTCTTCACTTTTTCCGGAATCTCATATTCCTGGGAATTCAGTTTCTTTGTCCTCTTTCTTATTCGCTTTGGTTTCATTCTGTATTTTCTGAAAGATAACATTCGAAAATCTCTGAATTCTGCTAAAACAATGTCTAGAACAAGACGTTTTATTCAGTTCAGCATGAATGAATAGGGTTCACTTATTGCTCACCTGGCTTACACATGCCCATTTTGAACATATTCACTGGCAAGTTGTTGCCGTTAATAAAAAGTTACATGCTGATATATTGTTTATTTTATATCTAAACAAGAGGTTCTCAAAAAGCCTGTATCGTTCACCTAGGCCTTGGTGGGTAATAACTTGTGAAAGAAGTCATGTATTTGAGAGTTGTAGAGCAGGTCGACTTGCTGATCATTTTCACTTTTACAATTTGTCCTATCTTTTATTGTTTTCAAAATATCAGCTTAAAAGGCATAAAATTTCAAAATTTATCCCTGCAGCAGAACGCATTGCTATATAGTTTAACAACCGATAACTCATGAAAGGAATCCTCTGATGATTTAGGGGTAACGGAGGTTTTTGTAGAGCTTGACTTTCTAATCATTTTTGCTGTTACCCTTTCTCTCTATCTGTTATAGTTTTCCAGATATTTTTTCCCAAAGTGTCCTTTGTTAAATTCTGTCCGCTGATGGTGGCCATCTTAAACACAGGCATGGGGTCTCAACGGATACATTTTTGAAAGTATACCCCCTTAGACGGAGATCGGGGTCAAAAGTTGAAAGTGTACCATCTACATTTGTAAGGTCATTCCATGCCAATTTTCCATTAAAGCAGGTTGCTTGGTTCTCCACAGTCACAAAATTTTTCTCATTTTTCCCATAGGGTCCTATGTTAAACGAAGTCCTGCGATGGCAACTATCTTGGATTTTGGATCGGCACCAAAGACATATTTTTTGTAGAGGAACTTCCTAGGATCATTCATGCCACAATACAGTTCCATATATAGTTTTATAGTTTCTGAAAGGAAGATGTTTGAAATTTCATCCAATCAGAACACATTATTGGCCCTGACATTATTTTGAATATCCGATCCCGACCAAAGACGCAATGCTAAAAGGGGACCATCCAAGCACCATTCCAGCTAAGTTGGTTTCAGAGGAGAAGAGCTTTGAATGAAAAGTTTATGACGACGGACGTCAATTGATGGCAAAAGCTCGCCCTGGCCTTTGGTCAGTTAGCTATAAATGAAGAACTCAAAAAGTTAATCAAAACTATACAACATATGTCTGGAAATAGCTGACACTTCATAATGACGTAAATTTTTATCACAATTAATGGTGAAATTATGAGAATTTTATGTCTGCTGATGGCAGGTATCTTAGATGGACGTAGGGATCAATGGACACAATTTTGAAAGTATACCAGCAAACGACAATCAACCCCTTACCTTTAAACTGGCTTTCTGGTTCTTGAGCAGCAGATTTATTTTTACCTTTTCCCATTGGTTCCTATGTTAATCAATGTCGGCTGATGCCCGCTATCTAAGATGGAGGTTGGGGTTATTGGACATAATTTAAAAGTGTATCACCCAAGGACCATTCGTTCCACTTTCCTTTTAAGTACGCTTCCTGGTTTCTGAGGAAGATTTTTGCCATAAGGTCCTACATGTATGTATGTCTGTTAAACAATGCCCGCAGATGGCAGCTACCTTAGTTTGAGGTTTGGGTCAATGTTTATACTATTGAACGTGTACCACCCACTTTTCCTGTAAATTCTCATAGAAAGATTTTTAAACTATGTCTACTGACGGTTGCCATCTAAGGTAAAGGTCGGAGTTAACGACCGAAAAATTGAAAGTGTATGACCCTATGATTATCCATGCCACTTTAATTTAAAATTGGATTGCTGTCCAAATATGGCGGCCATTTAGGTGGAGGTTGGGGTCAAAGGACACAATTTTGAAAGTGTGCTACTGAAGGACCATCCATACCACTTTTTCTTTAAAACTGGATTATAGGTTTTAGATTTTTTTTCCATAATTTCCCCATTGGGTCCTATGTTAAAATATATCTGCTGATGGCGGCCACCCTAGGCGGAGGTCGAGGTAAACACAAACCGTTTTGAATGGGCATCATCCAAGGATCAGCCATATCACTTTTCCTTTAAATTGGCTTACTGGTTTAAGAGCAGGTTTTTTGCACATTTTCCCCATAGAATTCTATGTTGATCTATGTCTGCTGATGTCGGCCATCCTACACGGACGTCAGGGTGAACGGACATAATTTTGAAAGTGTATCACTCAAGGACCATCCACTTTTCCTTTAAATTGGCTCACTGGTTTCAGAACTTGCGAAGCGGGTTTTTTCACATTTTCCCAATAGTGTCCCATGGTAAACTATGTCGGCTGATGGCAGCCATCTTATATATCAGTAGAATAGACTATTCAATATCAAATGTATCATACCCCTTTTGTGGCTGTCTTCAATATGCATATAAACATTGTGCAAAGTTTCAAAGATGTTAGGTCAAAGCCGAAGGATTGAGTGATTACACAAAACAGAACTATGCAAAGACAATTTGTAGAAGACTACATTGTTTCACAATATAAGTTCCATGCTTGCAATATGCAAATTAACATGCAAAGGTTCAAAGAGTAGGACGTGTTCATGAGAAAATTAGTACACGTAGACTAATTCCTCTTCCCCAGCAGCCTACCCCCACCTCCCCCGCCATGCCTTCCACAATTTACTAATGGCCTGGTTCTACTATGTACAATCCGGCTAAAAATGAGATATTTTTTTAAATTTTGTCTTGAATAAGCTTATATCTCTATTTTACTGATCAACAATAGATATCGTCGTGTATTTACTATTACATCAAAGTCAAGTGATGGTAATTTAGCTCACATGGCCCTTAGGGCAAGGTGAGCTAAACATTAATAACATAAACAAACAAAAAAGAAGAAAACCAACGAACAACACGAGAACAAAAGCATCAGCAATGTGAACTTCAGAAAAAAAAACAAAAGGGAATCATCCAAGCAGAAATCCAGCTGTTTGGTTTAAATTGGCCTTATAGTCTCCAAGAAAACAGTTCACGGGTGATTTTTCCATTGAATCCTATGCAAACTTTGGACCCATGGTCCTCAGACCCCATGTACCCTATATTCTTCATGGATATAATTTTGAATCCTCATGATATATCAGTGTTCTACATCAAATGTTCTAGCAAAGGCATCACTCTTTCTGAAAAAGATTTTTACATAATCAATTTTCCCCTTTTGGGCCCTCCCCTGGGACGGTCATACTGTTGGACATGAATTTGAAAGGGAATTATCCAAGGAGCAATCCAGCAAAGTTTGGTTTGAATTGGCCTAATAGTTTCTGAGAAAACAATTCATAGGTGATTTTTCATTGAATCCTATGTAACCTTTGGACCCACGGTCCTCGGACCCCATGGACCCTACACTCTTCAATGATATAATTTTTAATCCTCATGATTTATCAGTGTTCTACATCAAATATCCTAGCACTGGCATCACTGGTTCTGAAGAAGAAGATTTTTTAAATATTTAATTCATTTTTCCCTTTTGTGCCCCTTTGTGAACCCTCCCCATGGAGGATCGAACTGTCCGATATAAATTTGAAAGGGGATCACCAATGGACCATTGTGGCAAAATTTGGTTTAAATTGGCATAATAGTTTCTGAGAAAACAGTTCATAGGTGATTTTCAATTGAATCCTTTGCAAACTTTGGACCCATGGTCCTCGGACTCCATGGACCCCAGACCCTTCATGGATACAATTTTGAATCCCCATGATTTATCAGTATTCTAACACAAATGTCATTGCACTTGCATCACTGGTTCTGAAGAAGATTTTTAAATATTTAATTAATTTTCCACTTTTGGGCCCCTTTGTGGCCCCTCCCCTGGAAGGGTCATATTGTCAGACATAATTTGAAAGGGAATCATTTAAAGAACAATCCCGCAAAGTTTGCTTTAAATTGGCTTTATAGTTTCTGAGAAAATAGTTCATAGGTGATTTTCCATTTAACCTCATATAAACTTTGGACCCATGGTCCTCGGACCCCATGCACCCTAGACCCTTCATTGATACAATTTTGAATCATCATGATTTATCAGTGTTCTTCACCAAATTTCATTGCACTGGCATCACTGGTTCTGAAGATTTTTAAATATTTAATTATTGTTTCCCTTTTGGGCCCCCTTGTGGCCCCTCCTCTAGGAGGATCATACTGTCGGATACAATTTGAAAGGGGGCCAACAGAGGACCATTGTGGCAAAGTTTGGTTTAAATTGGCCAAGTGGTTTCAGAGGAGAAGATCTTTGAATGAAAAGCTAACGA
>JAOXYH010308227.1:0-14984 GCA_028566455.1 Botula fusca | reverse complement strand
TCTAAAGAGCCATGTAAAATACAGCTGAAGCTGTTACAAGTATCGAAATTCACCCTATATCTCTAAAACCAGTTTGATCTTGCCACAGTTGTGAAAGGAGGAAAAAGGCAATATTCCCTTCATGATGTTCGTGCTTTTCATTATCATTGGGTAATATTTAAATTAACCTTATTAAAGCAGTAAATTAAATCAGTATATGGAGTGCAAATGTAATACAGGCACACGGTGCAAGTTTTTTTTCGAGATAGCCACTTTAAAAAGAGTGTTTTAAATAATTAGTATCTATATACTCTGTTCTTACTAATTTCTAATATTCGACGTCAGATCTTTTGTATGCAAATTTGTTGACATCACAGGATCTTCAAAGTCTTGACATTACTTTGCAGTCAAGGGACTTGTCTTGATCAATCTTGGTCCTTTTTCACATTTAAATCTCTTCTTAGGAGCGTTGGGCCAAGAGAAACAAACAAACAAACAACAAACATCATTTATAAAAGGTTCTCTAAGCTGTGGATATCGCCTTCGACTGCTGCTAAGTTACCAAGGCGACTGCTGCTAAGTTACCGTATGGATTAAAATACGGAAAAGGGAAAATTCAAATGTAGTTTACTGTCCGATAAAATGTTTATGTTATTCTGTGATGTTATTCGGTTAAGCAAAAAGTAACAAGTTGAAAAAAAAGTCTTAACTATCGGACAAAATAAGACAAAAAGAAAAACAAACTGCCAAGTTTTGTTAACTGTGCAATAATTTCAACAATTAGAAGCTTCTGTTCAAGTTTTATTTAATTCTCTGAAAATATGATGAAGTATTTAAAGTTTAAAGAAACCAAGAACTTACAGTGGAAAAAGTACATCTTTATTTATCTGTCAAAATAACAGTATAATCTTATGACCATAAAAAGCTTATGTAAGTTTTATACAAGAGACTTTATTGGTGCACGCACCAAATTTTCGGGCCGTAGATAAAGTGTTTAGTGTGTAAAATCTATTTCATGAAAGAAATTGGAGGACTATAAATGCTTGCCTTGTCCACCATATGGCTGCTTGATAGGAACTGCCTAAATAAGTAAGCTATTGTTGAATTCTTACCAAAGCACTTAAAAAAAATTTAAGTCAGATATAAGACATACTTCCAAAGACGCATTCACATACCAACCTACACGATAGTAGGTCACATAGTATCTGAGGAAACGAGTCAGACGGAAAACTTAACCAAAGTCAATAATGCATGAAATGTAGGTCAAAGTGACCTAATTTGGGTGGGATGCTGACAGACTTCCAAAGACTCATCTGCACACTAACCTACATGATGGTAGGCCACACAGTATCTGAGGAAACAAGTTGGACAAAAAACTTAACCAAAGTCAATAATGCATGAAATGTAGGTCAAGGTGACCTAATTTGGGTGGGATGCTGACAGACTCCCAAAGACGCATCTGCACACCAACCTACATGATGGTAGGCCACACAGTATCTGAGGAAACGAGTCGGACGAAAAACTTAACCAAAGTCAATGATGCATGAAATGTAGGTCAAAGTGACCTAATTTGGGTTGGATGCTGACAGACTCCCAAAGATACATCTGTACACCAAGTTTGATGATACTAGGCCATGTTTTCCCAGAACTGATGTCGGACCTCAAACTGAATTGGAGTCATTCAAGCATGAAATATGGGTCATGTGACCTCAATTTTTGGTGTGGTCAAAGGGCGTGACCTGATGCATCTGCATACCAAGAAATATTATTGTAGATGTTTTAATTCCAGAGATCTGGCTTCGTAGAGGCGAACTAATAAACAGATGTTTGTGGCAGATTAATCTCCAATGAAGTGTAAAAGTTTTTTTTGTAACCTCAAATTTTGGCAAAAAAGTTCAGTTTTGACCAAAACATTTATCATAAAATATCTTTATTTAACTTGAAATCATACAAAACATATAAAACATAAGGTATATCAAGTACATGTAAATTCAACAACAAAATATTCATCTTTGATTTAAAAATGTCATATTTTGAGTGTTTTCTTTTTCGCACCGATAATATTTTCTAAAAAGTTGTACATAGTTAAACTGATATTTAGATGACATTAATTGGATGTAAATGTAACATAAACACTATATTGCGGTATAATCAAAATGAGTACTTGCACTGAAATTAAGCAAAATAAAAAATGCAGTAAAAATGGACGGAAAGTTGTTCAACTTGAACACACATGAACTTGAAATCAAACGACTGTAAAACATAAAAATTGCATACAAATTGCCAATTAAACAAAACATTAAAAAGGCATCTATCAACCATTAAATTCTTAACAAAAAAAAACATAACAAAAACATGTAATTAATTAACACTTTAAAAACAAATTTCACTTATTCCTAGTTTTCTAGAAAAATTATGATATATTTGAAACTTGTTCAACATATACCTTTCTCAATATTGAAATTTTCATGTCTGAAAATCAGAGTGGTATAAGTAACAAATTATATTTTATGGACAAACAATTTTTTTTTGTAAACTGAGAAAATGCTTAAGCAATCCTGTGAAACTGCAGGACGGTTATCTAGATGCATATAGTCTATGTATAAAGATCTACATTTCTAAACTACAAAATGAAAACTATATGATTTTCACATACTTGCTAAAAGTGTTTATAACAACATAAAAACAAAACATTTTATTAAATGTGCAAAATGAGCAAAACAATAATACTGATGAAAACATGATAAAAAAAACTCTTTATTCAAAGTTTGTCTCATATGTTTATGATTAATACTGATAAATAAAATAATACTGATGGACAAAACAATACAGTAAATTATTTTGGACTTTGCAAATCTTTTTAAAGAAGTAAATGTGTTTCATCAAAGATTTGAAAGAAGTAAATGTGTTTCATTAATTTATCAAATAAGTATAATAATTAGAAAAAAGGTTAAATTCTTCTGTGAAGATCTTGCTTATATTATTCTGGAATTCAATGATATAAAGAAATAACAAATTTTTTCATGACACAGCAGTGAACTATTGTTTCTTTTTTTTAATGTTGCAATATACACAGTCGTAATAACATATGTGTATTTAAAGTAAGGTTCAGCAGCTGAATTAATTTTTGGATGATTTAAATTAAACAAGATTAGATTTTAAACCATATAAATTTTGTGACTTAAAAAAATGTAATCTTGCCAATTTGTTATGAATAATTTAGGTAAGATATTGTAATATATTTATTATTTTTTACAAAGAAAACTGATAAACTTTACATCATTTGAAATTGAAAAGAATAAGAAAGCTCGGTAAAACATAAAGTCAAAGATTTGTAAGAAACTTACTGCAAGACTAACCAAGACTAAACTAATAAAACTTAAAAAAGTATTTACAGCAGCATTACAATTCTTAAAATATAAAACATGATGGTTTCATTTAAAAAAATGTATGCATCATACATGTTCTTCTTAACATGAACAAATTTCTACTTTTATGACTTTCTTCCAACAATCAAGAAACTGAATATCAAATCATCAAAAAAAAAATCAGATTGGCTGGTCTTGAAAAGACCTCATTGATCAACCTAAGTGGGTCCATCTTCTTGGGAAAGTGTACATTCATTTTCTACTTAATATTGTAGAGTGTGTTATTTTGACTTATGCAAGCATTGCACTTGATGGGCAATTTTTCAACGAGACTCTGGAGAAGTTGTTGTTTTGTGTTGAAATTCACATCTGTTTTAAGGATATTGCCAATGGTATTTCTGAATAGAGTAATCTTCTGGTTTTCCTTAGTTTCTGTTCTGTACATGAATATTACTTTGTAGTATTTGATGCCTTTGGTTTCTGTTCCATTACAAGATGGGCATGAGCTGTCTCTCATTTTCTTGTTTCTGCAAGCTAATGAAAAGAAAATAGCATTTCAAAAATGTAATAAACATATGGACCAAGTTATATATATATATATATATATATGTATGTATAATGAAGTGTGATGCTCTCTGGGTCAGGAATATCACAAACTTTATTTTGATACAATTTTTGAATATATAGCAATAACAAGAATGTGTAGTTGAATTTTTACTTTTTTAAATAATCAACAGTTTAAAATAAAATAAGCAGATTGTAAATATTTGGTGATCAAGCTAAATATCTAAAAATTGAAAATGTAAATCTGCACAGTGACACAGTGTTCTCAAACCTGATAAAAATACAGTCCTCTCCTAGATTGAGTACAGTGTAATTTTTCCCTATTGTTTTATTTTTTGAAAATTCTAAAGCAACACAATAAGTGACCACCTTATAGCATTCATGCCAAGTTTTGTCTGAATTCATAAATGTCAATATGGAGAAGAAGAAACTCAGAATTAAAATCTTGATAACAATACACAACAGATGTTAGAATGAAAGAAGCCAAAAAAGAATCTTTTTTTTTGGTTAAGTAGTTCTGAAGATTACAATAGCTCATAAATCTAGCTACGTGTGTCATTTTCTGCCAAATTTTTGAGCAACAGGTTAAAAATTTGTTACTCTATGAAAGTATATTTGTAAAAATTAAATAAATTTACCATCATTTTCACACACATCATACATGTCAATGTTGACAATGTCTGTTAATTCTATCTGCTGTTCCTCCACCTTCTGCTCTCTGAAGTCAGAGTCAGCTGTCCATTTAGTTTCTTCCTCTTCAGTTAACATTTGAATGTCTTCATTTGGTGGGAGAAACTAAAAACATCAAATTAATGACAAACTTAATGACATAATTTTAAAAACAATTTCTGACACATTTTTTTTTATATTTTCTTTTTACCAATCTATATTATTGACTTTTTTTAAAACATAACAAGATATTGAGGTTGAAATAGATTTTTTTGTGTGTCAGTTCTGTTTTTGTTTAAGTTATAGATGACTACTAGAATTAGTAATAGAAATAGATGATTCTACCGTTTTACATTCATTTTGTAACTACATCATATAGCAATAACTGTTAAATGTACATGTATGTATAAAAGAACTGGAGAAATATTTTAATGAGGCTGGATTTCAAAAAAAATATTTTTATGTAATATCGGCAAGGATAGATAGCCCATTATTTGAGGAAGATAACATTAATGACTTCTGTTCATCATCATCATGATTTTTCAGAAGGAAAAAATGTTCCTTATTAAACTTGATTTTTATTTTTAATAGTTAAAACTACTTACTTGACATTTGGTTGTTGCTGTTGATGTCAGCTGTGTTACATTGCAGTACAATTTAGGGTACACTGCGCTGACCTCAACCATATTTCCATATTCAAAGTTCAATTCAGCGTTCTGTCCAAACAAACACACTTTTGCACTCCCTGTCTTGTCTTTAAGTATGATGGACTTAACTGGAAGAGTACCTTCCTGAACATACTTAACTGGAGAAACCTGAAATTAATTAATACATGTATTTTCATCCAATGTATTTTGAAAGAGTTATGTACATCAACAGATTTGTCAAAACTGAAAAAAAATGTAACATTTTATAATACCAGTAACACATTTGATCGCTAATTACTTCATTAGTTTAGTACAATAAACAAAACTTTCTATTTTCCTCAAGTTATATTTAAAATAAATAAGACCTTAAGTTTCTTAAACTATGATAGAGTATGGTATTCTTGACATTCTATATCTTCTTTTGTTTATTATTAATCATTTTATCATTAAATATTTAAAGCGTGTATGTAATTAATAACATCTACAAGGATATGAAACCAATGTGTATTTTAAAATGATATACCTTCACAATTTTGCCAGCCACAACCGACTTGCTTGGTGACTTTATTGCTGAAACTATGGGTAGATTCTGCCCATCTTTAGGGTTCTCTTCTGGCAGAAGTGGAACAACAACATCTTCAGATATTTCTACTACTGCTGTGTAGGCGATTGAACTGCTTGATGTTATCCACAATTCACTTTCTGACTTCTGAATTACATTCTGAAACTTGTAGCACATGCCCTCTTCAATCATGTCAAACTTGGACATCAGATATACTCGTATGTGATATACATCTCTTCCTGTTATACCAATAAGATTAAAGTACTTCATCTGTCTCTGGGTTTTGCTGTTCATGTACGTTAAAATACTTGGCGACTTCTTCACGATCTTTAACTGCACAACTTTAATTACATTTGAGGACTAAACAAAAAATGAAATAAATGTGTAATATATGAAAATAATAATAGTTTACTATATCAACAGTGATCTTTATATTTATAGGTATGTCACAGATTTTATGGCTGTAGATCATGTCAAAAGCATATTTGTTATAAGCAATTGTCAAAAAATCAGGTGGCGCTTGTTACAATTTCACTTTAGATACCAGAGGCTCACAGAAGCCTGTAATCGCTCATCTGGTAGACAGTTGTCAAGACAAAGTACATTTGTAGTTCTACATGAGAAAATTTTTTTCATGAATTTCTAATACTAAATAGAGTCCTATGTAAAACTTGGGAACAAAAGACACATGTGTCTCTTATTCCCAGGTAAAACTAATTTCGGCTTAGGTGGCCATCTTGGTTCGTCGGCGAAATCATCAGACGCTCTTCTGAAAGAGACTCCACAAAGAATCATTCCACCAAAGTTTGGTTCCACTTAAGCAAGTAGTTCCAGACTTGTAACTTCTAACATGAATTTACCATAGGGTCATATGGAAAATTATGTTTGGTTGAGACGGCCATTCTGGTTTGTGGTTTGTGTCATCAGGCATGATTATGAAGAAGACCCACCTAAGAACCATTCCACCAAATGAAGGTTCCCACTGAGCAAGCAGTTCCACATGTAAAAAAATCTAATGAATTTCCCATAAGGTTCTATGCAAAACTATGTCCCGCTGAGGCAGCCATCTTGGTCGGAGGTCGGAACTGCCAGACATAATTTTGGAAGGAAACCATCCAAGGATCATTTCAGCAAAGTTTGGTTCAGATCAGCCCACTAGTTTCAGAAGAGAAGATTTTTAAAATTCATCCCCCTTTTTTCTATTTTTAGCCTGGTGGCCATTTTGTTTCGAGGATGGGGTCATTAGACAAAATTTTAGTAAAGGACAATCCAAGGACCATTCCAGCCAAGTTTGGTCTAGACTAGCTCAATACTTATGTCGGAGATTTTCAAAATTTCACATCCCCTTTTTTCTATTTTTAGCCTGGCAGCCATTTTGTGCAGAGGTCGTCAGACACAATTTTGAAAGAGGACCACCCAAGGACCATTCCACCAAAGTTTGATTAAAATTGGCTGAGCGGTTTCAGAGCCTTATTTGTAATTGTTGACGGACGACAGACGAACACAGTGATGAGAAAAGCTTACATGGCCTTTTAGGTCAGGTAAGCTAAAAGAACGATTTTTTTTGTGGAAAATCTGTACAATAATATAGTTCACACTTATAAAACTAATCTTGATTATTGTAAAAAATGAATCTCAAACATAAACACCTGGTGTTATAGATAAGCCTAAATGTTTTGGTTCCTAGTTGTTCATGTACAAGTTAATATACATATACAACTGAGGTGTTTTGCGAGCGCAGCATGTCGGCAACAGAACACTACAAATAAATATGTTTCTAGTACTTGTTTGAAACAGTAATAGGTTTGACACAATAATGTGTTTGATACCATAAAAGAAAAAAAATTAAAATTATATGAAAAAGGAAAATTTTATGCACCCCTAAAAATGTCAATTTTGGCCCCTTTTATCTCGAAAACGGTAAAAGATAGGAAAAATCTGTTGACATACTACCAAAAGCTCTCAATGAGAGGAATCCAATGAAAAAAATCCCATCAAAATCGGATGAAAAAATATGCTTGAGGTAACTTTTATTACATTTTTCACAAGGAACATTTTTCAAAAAAAAACAAACCCATCAAAATCGGATGCGTAATAAAAAAGTTTTAAAATTTTGAGTGTGGCATCTTTCTGTCCCCCTTATAACTCTAAAACAGTAAATTATTTAGTTATACGCATGGGGTCTATTCAATAAAATTTTCATCAAGGAATTCAGTAAAAGAAACCCCATAAAGATTGGATGTCAAATAATTGAAATATCCCCCAAAAATTGAAAAAAAACCCTTTTTTTGGCCCCTCGGAAATGAGGTGGAGGGGCTGGAACCTTTAAAATCAATATCAACCTTTTTGTTTCAACAATCAATGTCACAAAATATTAAAAGAGTTGGTTCACTAAAACAAAAGTTATTGCACAGAAACTTACCTGTTCACAGACGCCAATGACGACGAAAGCATCATACCATAATACGACCACAAAATTTTTGCGGTCATATAAAAAAATGTATTATATTTTGCAGGTATTTTTACCCTCTGTCTGAATGATTTGATTTCTTCGTGTTTTGGTCATGCATTTTTTTCAATCTTTCATACTCTTCAATTACTGAATCACTTGCTTTTATTTTATGTGGGTCTAACTTAGATAAAATTAAACCCGATATGGAACGAACTCGACTCAATGCAACATATGCCATACCATAATCAAATATTGTACTCCCAATGTCTACTACTGCACGATCTAAGGATATACCTTGAACTTTATGAATTGTACAAGCCCAAGCTAAAATGATAGGGTATTGTTTTCTTACAATTTGTCTCCCAGCATATAGAAATTTGTGTTCTATTGGAAATATTGAAATTGGACTATGGATACGATTTTCACCTATACATGTAACCTTGCCAATGAGAGGGTTATCAAACTTAATAAAAATAACTGATGGAAATGACATGTCTGGTGTAGAAAATTTTATACTTGTTATTATGCCAACAGCTCCATTGACTAATCCTTCATCAGTATTAATGTTTCTTGTTAACATAATTCTAGCGCCAATTGCAATTTCAATGTTTCGATTCAAACCTCCAGTATCCAAGTCAGAGGATGGAATAAACTCATCTGGAACTTCTCCTAATGCATTCTGGTCACTACTGTTAAAATAATGATGTGCTTTGACAGTGAATATAGAAGATTGTAGCTTCTGTAGTTGAATTTGGTTATATTGTTCCACTTGCACTTTCAGGGGACAAATATGCAAATAATCAGAAAAGTCTTCATTTTCATCGTAAAGCAATCTTGATTTCAGTAACATTATATCATCTTCAGATGGAAGTCCAAGACGTATTCTATTTAGAAGTGAAGAATATCTGATGTCTCCACTTTGGCGAACATTTTCTGTCAAAAATATTGGTGTGAATAATTGCCATATTAAACTGGATTTGAAACAAAACAATCCTTTAACAGGCTTCAATTGGAAGAAGTCTCCTATAACAATAATATTACAACCACCAAATACAGCATCATCATTTTTTATTTCTGATAATCTTCTGCTTATAAATGATAATAGTTCACTACTGACCATACTTATCTCATCTATAACAATTGTATGAACATTCTCAAATTGCTTGCGCAATAATGTCAATGTGTAACTGGATAATGATGCATACTGAAGATATTTTCCAACTGGAATTTTAAAGGTTGAGTGCAAAGTTTTTCCATTAATGTTACTTGCAGCTATACCTGTTGGTGCACATACAATCACTGAATTTGAATTCAGCACTTTAGAACAATAGATTTGAATATAAGCTATGATAATTTCTGAGGTAAAAGACTTGCCTACACCAGCACCACCTGTTATGAATAAATGAAAAGGTAGCATTTTGTTTTGAAAATTGCTTCTTACAAATTCTAATGCTCTTAATTGTGAGTATGTCATTTTTTTCACATTTTCTTTGAAATTGTTAACTGACATTCTGCAGGTTAAAGAATGCATGTGTAAATCTTCATCAAATGTACAATTGTTATCAGATAAATTTGTTTTACTTTTTTGAGAGTCACACATAAAATTGAAAAGATTTTCAAACTCCACACTTGTAAAGGAATTTAATGAATTGGTATTAATGCTTTCAATACATTCATTATCAGAATCTACAATTAATTTTCCGTACAGTGTTTTCAATTTGTTCTGCAAAAGAAAAATAAGTAAAATCAACTGTTTTATTCATAAAATTTCTCTTGTGAAGAAACGCTTCTTTTGCACTTAGGAATGGATGTAATAATTCACTTTCAGATCTGTGAGGCAATAATAAAAATAAGAAATGATAATAATAATCCTCCGATGAGGGGGGAAAGTTAGGAGTCCGTACCACACATGGTCTTTTGCTTTTTCTCATAGTTATATCATACTTGGCAATAAATATTCTTTGAAGACAAGTTCTTTTTGACTGTATTGGCTGACTATAACATTTTGTATACCACGAGGAAAATGTAAAAAGACACATTTTTTCTAATGATGAAGGACGTTCATGATAATAATCAATAATGTTTGAATGAAAAATGTTTGTACAGTTATCATCAAGCTGCTCTAATTCTTTTTTACTTTTGAGCATTTTATATCTTTTCGATGGTTGCCTAGTATTTAGATATATAAATGTACGACTTGTTTGTATTAATTTCAAATTGCCCAATCTATATGCTGCTTCTTGAGTACTCATACGCCTATGACGCAACACAGTTAAACCTATTTTTAGTAAGCGTTGAAATTTAGGAATGGTTGGATTATCTTTGAAAACTTGATTTATTAATTGTCCAAGTGCATTTTTCAATTCATCTGGTTCAGATTTACACAAGTAGCTACATACATAATATGCAGCACCTTCTGCATTGCAAATCATCTGTATGTCCATGTTTGCTCTCCAATGTCGCAATATAGTAGGATTGTAGCTGTTTATCATTAAATCAGTTTTTTCTCGAAATGTTTGATAAAATTTTCCTTTGTTTTTATTTGTAAAGTGAATGTTTCCAAAAACTTTTGTTGATGAAGAATAAAGTTTAGGAAAACCAAATCTACAAGATGACTTAAATTTCTTTGTACAGTAGGGAGTATGACTGTGTGTTTGCAATTTTTGAACAAGGTAATGTAATTCATCATCTTTTTCTTTATCAGGTATAAATGAGTGTATTGTTTTATCAATATAGTTGATTAAATCAGGAATAGTTTCATTTGTAATATCATTTGGAACATTTTCTACCCACAAGAACATGTGGATATGAGGGCTTCCACGATTCTGAAATTCTACACGTGCAAAATGATCAACTACTTTACCCAACGGTTCTGGTCCTGATTTTATAATATATTTCATCAAAGATCTGAATCTATGTTCAAAATGAATTGCAGTCATTAAAGGATCTCTGCGCATATTATCCATAAAATTTCTAGTTTGTCTAGCATTATTATAATCTGTATTTTGTAATGCCATGCATAATTCTGGCCAGTGCAAGTCATCAGCAGACAGTGTCATAAACAATGTTGGTGGTCCTAAACACTTGAACATGGCTAATAAATTGTACAATTGATTTCTGAAATATGCAACAGTGCCACGAATATTTTTCATAAACATGTAAGAATTCTGACCTAGTGAGTTTTCATCAAAATTTTTCACATCTGCCGCAGTGACACGTTCTGAGTCATGCATACCTTTGGTAATTTTCATGTTTATATTTATCTCTGATTTCAATAATGCAAGATCAACACTTACAGCAGCATGTAATAAATAAGTCATATTTTTTCTAAACAAACCACTTTTGTGATATAATCTTTGTTTGAAGTACATTGATCTGGCTATTTTACTTGGCCTATCAAAATTATAACCATAAGAACCTTTTGGGAACAACCAAGGAAATGCCATTTCTTCTCCACATTCTAATTCATAAACATTAACAGGTTTTGCAGTAATGTGTGGAATATCAATTGAACCAGTATTTAAGTATTTTGAAATATTTGTATCTGGAAGAGTACTATTTAAAGGTGTAGTTGCAAATGGTTCTAAATCAGACATAACATCAGAAATGTTGTGTGTGTATGAAGGTTGCTTTAAAGAATCTATTTCATTAATCAAAATATCTGCATAATGTTTATTGTTTTCTTTTAACCATTGCAAAGCTGAAACAATTTTTGAAGCACTAGCAAAATGTTTGAGATTATCATTTGCTACATTTAAACCATGGTTGTGCATGTATCTTATGAGAAGAATATCAACATTTGGTGTACATTTTGGCAACTGGGTGGCAATAGTCTGAACATTTGATGGTAAATTCAAAACTAATCCCTTTTCAGCATATTGTCCTCCCGGCAAAACAATCAAGGTCATGAAAATTTGTATTAATGCAATAAGCCTTTTTTCTATTGTTGTTAAACTTTGTAATACCAATGGCGGCTCATCAACACTAAGAAAGTTTTGTGTACATGATAAATATGGAATACTTTTTTTCTGTATTGATGAACAACACAGTTTACAATATATTTCGCTTTTAAAATATGTAACATTTGACAATGTGGTATTATTTTTTATATGACAGACAGCATCTCTAAATAAAATGCGTTCACAACAAACACAATGGAATTCTGGCATCTGTCTTATTGATTCTTCATACAGTAAAATATGTTTCTCATCTTTCAAGTAATCAGTTTCTTCACATACATGTGAAGCAAGATTACTGTCATTTTCAACAATTGTACAAAAGTTGCTAACAAACGGAACTTCTTGGTCATTAAGATTGTCATCATCATTTAGTTCGTAATTGTAGGAATTATTAACACTATTAGTTTCTGATTCTTGTAGATAAATGCAACAGGAGCTGGTATTTAACTTTTTATTTCGTTTCTTCTTCACTTTTCTATTTTTCATACAATATGGATGAAACTTATCAATAAGATTAGAAAAACCAGTGGACACATCTTTTGCTTCTATAACCTTATCTATACCTGAACTTTGATTGGAATGTGAACATTCCTGATATGTGCTAATGTTACTTGTGTTTGGGTTTTGTGAAATATTTGGCATAATATTTGTCTTTGGATACCACAAGAAATGCAGCGGGGTGATTTCAAAATAACTGTTTCTATATACAGTAAAAATATAAGAACAAAACTCATCTAAATTTTCAAACTGAAGAAGAACAGCATGACCTCGTGTATCTGGAAATCCGAGGGCATTACGTTGATGGGAATCAAACAAATAAATCACATTATGAACATTGTCTTGAAACACTGCGATTGTGCTATCAGAAAAAGTCATCAGCATGAATGAGGATGTATGTAAACTGTCGTAAACTGCATCTTGAAAATATAACTGACCTGCTTCAAAGTCTAATATTGTACTTGAATCGACCGGACCATAATACCTATCAAAAAAATATTCAACATCATTGAAATTATTGTTCCATTCCCCTAATCTTGAAGGCAAATCTCTATGAGACAAATATCCATTCTCGTCACCTCTCCCTTGTGATCGAATGAAGGCATATAAATCAGTTCCCTGAATGATTATTTGGTCGAGACTTTCAGGAGTTAAATTTGAAAGGTTTGGCATATGATGCATAAAGGTTAAAAGTGCTACCAAAGCAATTGCAGTACACTGCATGCCATTGAAGGGATGAAAAATGTGACACCCTTGGTGTATATTTGCGTGCAAACTAAATACCATTCTGATTCTTTGTTTATTCAGTCGGCACCGTTCTTCGTTCTCAGGTTCTGTGATGATAATCTCAACTTCCGAGAATAACGAATGTTTTGAACTTTGACCTTTCTTTGTTTCTGTAAAAACCCCGCGAAACACAGAAACACACGATCAATAAAAACGCCCGAGATATGTCGATAAGAAAAAAGCACATGTTTACCGTTGGTATTGCAGAGCGCAAAACTATCTTTCTAAAAAAAAATTATTTTCTAAATGATAAAATTGTATTCTTATATTATATAAATAACATATAAAAATAACTATTTTATATTATATAAATAACATATAAAAATAACTATTTTGAAAATACAAAACATCAACATTACTTTTTTTAAAATAACAGAACATGGTGTCTTGTTTACGTGTCTAAAAATAACCGCGTACAGTTCAATTCTAAAAATAGAAATATTAGTATTTGTTTAAAATACATTCATAAATTTCTTTTTCGCGTCGTCATCTTACAAAATATTAATATTAATTTATTCATATCAATTTCCCATTAAATCTTTAATTTTTCATATTCAAATACTAAAATAAGTTCCGCAGAAAATCATGTGAACATTTCAAACGGCTTAGTGCCGGCCCATAATAAAATTACAAAAATATTATATGTTGATGTAATTGAAGTGTTCAAGACTACGACAGCCGTAAGCTTAAAAACAAATTCTGCAAACTTTAAAACAGACAAGATTCCAAAGCACTAAACTGGAAGTTCTTTCACCTCTTAGTTGACATTGATAATCACTAGATTAATCACAAAAATTAATTTGAAAATAAAAAGGAAACTTCTGATACAGCATGATGTGTCAAGGGCACCAGGTAAAGTGTCTCGATAGCTTGTAAACTCTTTGAAATCAGGAAAATTAATTTCACTTGAAAAAACAAAAAGTTACTACCGTATTCCATATACAGTGAAACCTCTCTAAACCGGCCCCCCTGAAAACCGGACAACCTCAGTATACTGGCCACATTATTTTGTCCCATTACTGTTTATCATATTATAATTTAACCTCTGTAAACTCACATGACTGGCCAGCTTTTTTGGTCACATTGGTGGCCGGTTTAAAGACGTTTCACTGTAATAATCCCAGTGCGATTAGGAGGGCGTTTATTGGGATGCGAAAAACAGCTGAGAGGTTTTAAAAATAGAGTATTGTGCAAGAAATACACATTGTGTGTTCACGGAATTTAACCTGAAAGCTGGATGTGACCTGTTATTATTCTAAGGGCTTCCCAAAGCACCATACTTTCGTGAATGGTTGGTGGAGAGGGTGCTTGAATGACACTTATTAGATAAATACGGTATTTGTTGATTGTAGTTTTTTTCACCCCTTACATCTCGTAACTGTAAGAGGTACATCAAATCCATTGAAAATTTTTTAAAATTAAAATCTATACTACTAAAGGAAGAGACCGATTTCATTGAGCCGCAACTCCTCTGAAAACATACAAAGTCGGAAATATTTG
>JAOXYH010308226.1:512-23534 GCA_028566455.1 Botula fusca | reverse complement strand
CTGATGAAGTTTGAAGACTTTATGCCATATAGTATTCAAGAAATGGACCTTAACGCAAACTTTAACCGTGACGGACGGACGGAAGGACGGACGGACGAACGGACGAAACGCTATATCCCCTCCCCAACTCCGTTGGGCGAGGGGATAATAACAGTGTTTAGGGAAACTTTGTTCTTTGTTCCTTTTTATACGAAAAATTATATTTAAACGATATTACGATATTAATTTGAATGCATTATTTCCTGGCGCTTATCAATTATTGTATAAAGTTGTTTAATGTTTTAGAGAAACGATTTGACGACAGTCTATACTACTCGTGATGAGGACTCTGAACTGAGAATTGCTGCATACTTAGGACTGATGGTATGTCCAACAACCACTCTTATGACCAAGGTCAAAACAACACTGGAATCGGAGGAGGTAAATCAGGTTGGATCGTTTGTGTGGAGCCATCTGTCAAACCTAATGGAGACATCAAGTCCACTGAAACAAACTATCAAAACAATTCTGTCAAATGATATGTTGAAGAAGGAATTCAACCTGGAGAAAATGAAGTATTCAAGGAACTACGAAGCATCCTTTTTCCTAGACAAAATTAACACTGGAGCCGCCATTGACAGTAACCTAATATGGTCCTCAAAGTCCTTCTTACCGAGGTCTGCCATGACAAATCTTACCATCGACTTGTTTGGACATTCAGTAAATTTGTTTGAGATTGGTGGTAGAGTAGAGGGATTAGAGTACTTCCTGGAATCTTATTTTGGACCAGAAGGATATTTCGGAAAGTCCCAAGATGCAGTGAAACAATCAGTCAAGGGGATCAGTAACAAAGCCTTGGACAAACTGAATGAGGAGGTAATACATGTATGAATATATGATTATCTGTGAGAAATTTGAAAACAAAACAATAACATAGTTCATGAGCATATATCGCACAATTTTCAAGACACATTGCACCACCAGTTTACTTTTGATAAGTGAAAGTAATTTACGTCTGTCATCCTGTTATATGAAAATGCGACTGACAATTTTTGATATATCTATTATTATTACTTATTCAAACAAAGATTGGGGATTTTCTTTCAGTATGGCAGTACAATGGAGGAACTCAAAGGAAGTATGTACATGAGAATATTTGGAAACGAGTTACACTACATCAACTCAGATGACATCAAAAATATAATTAATGGAAAGAACTTCAACATCCTTGACTTCATCATCAACCTGGCAAAAGAACAGGACTACTCATTTACCCATAGTTTTATGTTCCTAGACACCACTGTTGTCATTCCAACCATTTCCGGTTTTCCACTCAACATCAGTGTGGACGGAAGTGCTACCATTGATCTACAAGCTTCTGGGAAAGTCGACTTGAGACAGTTTAGTTCTCATCCAAGGAGCATTTCAATTGATGGAACAATAAAACCAAGGTAAATAAGAACATTTTACAAACTATATCCAATTTCTTTGATAAATTCTACATCTCAGGTTTTTCTTCTTATTGTGAAATGTCCTGATAGCCCGAAAGACCTATATTCAGTCATTTCAGTCTTTTAATACTGAAAGTAATTCGATACTTAGTTTGGCATTCATTGTACCAGGAAAGTATATCTTTTATACTAGATTTGGTATTTACATTGGTATCTTGAAAGATTTGTGAACAAGAATTCGTAATACTAGACTTTTATCAGACAGTTACTATTGGGAAATTGAAGTCTGATGAAAAATATAACTGATATTTTCAGTATACTGAATTTATAACTGATACTTTCAGTGGTGCCATGGAAATTTCCAGCATGATGAGCATCGACGCCTTTGTTACTAAAGCTGGCATGAAAATGGTGTCCTCAGTCAACTCTGCAACAGCTCTTGAAGGCCACTTAAAACTGAAAAATGGTCATGTGTTCAGTGCCGAGTGGAAAACTCCGGATGAAAAAACAGAAATATTCAAAGCGAAGTATGTATATATCTGTCGTGCGATAATAGGTCGTTAGACGAAAAACGGAAATATTCAGTGGTTTAATTTTCGTGTCGTGCGTTGTTGGGCAAAATGTATAGTCCAAGTGAAAAGTTTTTAAAAGTCGACAAAAAAGACGGAGAATCCTCGTCTATGTATAAGATATAATCTTTTATGTCTGCTGTTTTCTCTTTTCAGAACATCATTTTTCACTGTACACCGTGACGTGACACGTGAACAAAAGATGATCACAATTAACAGACAGACAAAGAAACTGTGTACTGGAGACAAGATGTCCCACATTACTGGTCTAGAACTATGTGGCGAGATTTCCTACCCGAATGCGTCTCTAAAGGCTGATGCTCCCTACTTCCCTATTACAGGGCCAGTAACTGCCGGTATCATTCTGTACAAGAAAGACAGCCACACAGGATACAAGATGGAGTACAAGTTCGCTAAGGTATTTAGTACACTCTGAATATGCATTACTAGTACATGTATATGTTCATTTAAAAAGAATATCAAATATGATTTAATATTGAAAGCGAGATTCTAAAACAATTGTTCATATTTTGAATATTAACGCATAAAGAAATGCGCGTTTTTTTTACTTCCAGACAAAATCTGCCGTGATTGCAAATGTTGGCTTCAACACACCAGGGTCAAAGGTCGATAGAGAATTGAAAGCTGCTTTCAATCTAAATATGAAAAACAAAGATGTAGAGATGGTCATGCTGTCACCCTGGAAAAAGGCTACTTTTAATGGTTGGTATTCAGTTAGTCACTGTTCATGTAAAATATATATTTATAATTCACAGAATTATTCAAAACCGTCAAGACAATTGCCTTTCTTTTCCTTTTCCATAATAATGAATACTTTGATTTCAACTCTTCGGCAAATTTATTCTATAATAGTGTAACAATAAATACTTTGTGCAAATTCTGTTTACAGGAGCAGTGGACACACAAAAGAAACAAATGAATGGAAACCTACGAATTGATCAAACAGAATATTCCCTGAAAGCAGCCTTGGCCAGCCAGAGGAAATCATCAATATGGACATATACTCCAACTTTAGAAATAGTCATTCCAGACAGAGAAAACATCAAAGTGGATGGAACCGTTCAGTATTCTGCAGGCAAAACTTTAGATACAGGAATTACCATTAGTGGAGTTTCAAAGGAGCCAGTCAATATGAGATGTAAGTTATGAACCTCCTCCGCCGTTTCTGACACGTTGTTTGTTGAAATTCTCGGAACTTTACTTTTCTTACAACATGCATTTTACTATAAAGTGTTGATATTGTAGTTTCATCTTACTTTTGAGGGCTTTTTGTCATTTCTTTCTCAGTATTTACTGCTACTAATTGTTTTGCAGTCACCCTGCTCAGTAAGAAGATAATAAAGTCCGTCAAAGGAAGTATAACCATGAATAAGAAGGAGGAATACAGTTTCGAGACCAGAATGCAAACCCTAGTAACAAAGAAATCCATTAAATACAATCCATTTGTGTCGATTAAGACTCCAGCAAAAATTGTAATGGGCCTTGGTGGTTCTTTTGAGGTCAAGTACAAGAAAGCCATCAATGTTGATCTTGCAGTGACTGGTCTGACACGTTCTCCAATGAAGTATTTTGGTAAGTGTAATTGGTAACAACCTGAAACAACCAGTTCAGTAGATATTGTTGATGAAGTTGAATAAAAGGTCTAACGCGCTAATATGTTGCATGACAATACATTTAACAAAAATTGAAACACCAATTTGTCATTAAATTCTACGCCATATATTCTGTAAGGATATGTTGTACTTTTCAGTTCAAATCAGAAATACCGGAAATGCCAAACAGTCTCGCTACCAGGCAAGAGCAAATATCCAAACACCACTGCTGGTAACCAAGGGTAGATCAAACCTGGTGATCAAATCAACATCAGTCATCACCAGGACAACCTTTGATTACATCATACCACGTGTAGCACGTGACAAGATCACAATGAATACTAAAATTATCAGGAAAATGTCAAAGAAAGCGACTTCAGTAAAAATGAATGGGTAAGTTTGAATGCATATTCACTATCTGTGCATGCGTAAATACGTTATCTGCCGGTATAACAGATTGAAGCCTTAATTATAAAAGAGTTTAAAATGTCACTTGAAAACAAATATTTGGTCAGAATTGTTTCTGTTCAAAATCTGTAATGACTGCTTGTAAAGTAACTTAAACTTTAATATTTGGTTAACACCTTGATAAAACTAAACATGCGACCAGAACATGACATAACTGATTCCAACACAGTGTTGAACATCACACTTTCACTTAACAACTGCAATTAGATATTCGTTATAGAACTGATAAACAACTTAATATACGAGTCTAGAGTTTGGTGGCTTTAATACATCTGTTATTTAATATTTACTATACAGTGTTCTAAACTTCAAGAAGAATCCTCATCTTAACGTCAACTTTGGCGGGGATTTCCTCAATAATGCTAAACTCACGAAGACCAACTTCAACGTCCAGTATGGTGCAAACAAGAAAGATCTCAACAAAAAAATTTCAATGTCATCAGTCGTCAAACATCAGTTGGCATGGAGAGCTAGTGACGTCAGTGTGACTGCTCAGCTTCAGCACTTGGAATCAGTGAGTTTGCAATTTTGTCATAATCAAATAAATTATATCTTTTTTTCAAAGTTTCATAGACGAATAGGTTAAAATAAGTATATTTTATTTTATATAAGGATGAAAGAACTATAAATATTTGTAACTGGCATTTTAAACTGGTTGTACGCCATCTCTGTCTCTAATTAAAAACGATTCCATGGTAACATTCAACGTTATCTACCTTATATGTGAAGTACAATGGAAAGAATATCTCTTAATTTATAATTTTAGGGAACTGACATTAAAGTCAAGGGAAGCCACACGCATAACAAAAAGTCATTGGATACCAGCGTGTCCATGTCAGTCGGAAATAAACACACTTTGGCCACCTCGGTTTTCCTAAAAGACAAGTCCAAGAAACTGACATCTGTTTCTGGTGGTGCTTCCTTCTCATGGAATGATAAGGATTTTTCTGTATCAAATGTTTTTGACCAACGAAACAAGCAAAAATATACGAATAACTTTGCTGTAAAATCCGGCAAACAAAAGGCTGCCATATCATCACAAGTTAAGGTAATGTCCAACATGGAGTTTGAAATAACCAACGAAGTGTCATTACCAGGTAGAAAACCATTTAAACTGGCCGGACAACTTGACAAAAGTCCACGCGACTTCAGAATTGGAGCTCAACTTGGAAAGAACTATGCCGTTGCATTTACCACCCAATACAAACCCAAAACTTTACTGAAAGTGTCTGGAGACATGAAGATTCAGTCAAGACGTATCACTGCAAATATGGAGGCACAGAAGAGTCATCCACAATATACTGGAAAATTTGATGTCAAATGGGATGCTGACAGAGATGTATCAAAGAAGGTTAAACTTGACGCAGAAACCACATTTAGAAATGGAATGGACGTTAACGCTAGGTTGTCATTGGAGAACCCACTAAAGGACCTAGAGCTAAACTACAATCACAAGGTTGACATGAATACACAAGGTCACCTTGATATGTCCTTAGCAGGAAAGCAACAATTTGCCTTAGATGTTGACTTAACTGGTAAAGATTCGTCCAAAACTGGAACTATTAGAATGGAAACTCCTTTTAGTGGCTACCGACAGATACAAATGAACTATGACCTTGTGTCTTCCGACAAAGAATATACAAACAACTTTGATTTGTCCTGGGAAAAATCCAGCAAAATAGGTGCATCATTAAGATTTGACAAACCAGTTTCTGCCAGTAAATTTCATGGTACGTTGATGGTGAAAACTCCATTCAAAGGATTCAGGTCATCACTAATGGAGATTAATCACGACACTACTGATAAGATAAAATCGATGCTGAAGGTAGAATGGAACGAAGAAAAAGTTCAGCTGGATGCACAGTACACCGACAATGGAGAAATTCAAGGTGTCGTAAGCATCAAGTCCACGCTTCCATATTTGAAGACCGCTTCAATCAGTGCAAACCATAAAACAATGGGCAACACAAAATACCAGAATGCAGCAGTGTTAGAATACAATGGTGACGTCTACAAGTATGAAGGACAGATGACCAACAGACCAACTAATAGGGGCCTGAAGAACAGTGGAAAAATTGTCCTGGCTATACCAAAAACCAAATACGTTTCTGTCTGGGATTATAGTCGTACCGATGGTGAAATTGTTCTTAGTGTTAATTCCAAACTGAATGACAAAGTGTATAAGGTAAACCTCAGTGGAAGACAGGCCCTGTCAGTGAACCAAGGTGGATTGTCTGCAAGCCTCACCATAAAATCTCCAATGTGGGATGAACTCCGAGTAACTGTTAATCACCAACACAGCCCATCATTAATCGACAGCAGCTTCACTGTATCAACCAATGGCAGAGAAGTGGCGTCATTTATCGTGAAATATAACAGAGAAGATGCCAAAGTAACATCCATGCAAGTATTCAAGATGGCCGATACTTCCCTTCTGATGTCAATCACGGCTGACTATAGACGTTTCCCAATATCTGGTCAAATAACAATGAAGATGAACGAGAAAGAGATAGACGTAACAGGAACCTACGATCGTACATCAACTGGACAAAATGGAAAAATCAAAATTAAATCACCATTTACCGAAGTCATTATGATAACTGTTGACCAAGCTAACGATGGAGAACTTACCACATCCTCGTCAATCCAGTATGGAAAAACGGAAGTATTGGGGATAGAAAACAGATACAGATGGGACAACATCAAAATGATCAAGACTTCAGTTGTGTTACCCCTAGACAATATCAAGAAGATTGACTGGTCTTTCCATGTACAAGGAAGTCTTAAATCATTTAAAACAGTAGCCAGTGTAGAAATTGAACCAATAATGAAAAAACTGCAAATTTCATCTGAATGGAACTCTGCTAATGACCTGAATGGAAAAGTTCGTTTGGATACACCATTCAAACAAGTACCATACAGTCAGATAACACTCAAGAGCAGACCATCATCTAGCCTAACATTGACAGACCTTACCATTGAATACATACCACGAAAGATAATTACACTGACGACTAGCCACAAAATGCAGAATAATCATGCCGAAGGCAGTATTTCTGTATCAACACCTTTCAACATTATGAGGTCAATTTCTGGATCATTCAAACATTCAATAACCAACAAAGGCTTCGATTCAATGGTCTCATACACGTGTCCTCACGGTAAGCTGTTTTCAGCAGATGTCACCTACCAGAGTGGAAGTAAAAAGAGAGGATCCATAAACCTGAAATGGGACAAGAAAACGATCCATGCCAGTGCTGTTGCCGACATGTCCACTGGTTTCCCGACTGGTTCCTTGAAACTATCTACACCGTTCACCGAAGACGTGACCATTGATATGAAGCAAGATAAGACTGACTCAGTTCTAGTTACGTATGGTTCGGTTAAATATTCAACTGGAAAGGAAATATCAGTTGAAAACAGATTCCGTTGGGACGATGCTGCTGTATTCACAACATCAGTTTCTACACCTTTCAACTCTGTCAGAAAAATACACTCTGTCCTGGAAGGCAAAGGAGGCATGAAGTCATTCTCGTTCTTGGGAAGTGTAGAAATTGAACCCATGGCGAAGAAATTCCTAGTCTCCAGTGCATTAAATACATATGGCGGAATAAACGTCAATCTGCGTATAGAAACTCCATTTGAATCTTATCCGTACAGCCAGATTACTATTTCCAGTCAACAATCCGACAGCTCGACAAAAACAGTCGCCAATATTGAGTATCTTCCTTCCAAATTCATTATAGTAAAGTCTGATCATAAAATACAGTTTGATGGCATTGACACATCCGTTGAAATCAAAACTCCATTCAAAGCTATTCGACACGCATCTGCAACTCTGAAGCATAAAAATGACGATAATGGTATTTTAACATTTGCAGAAGTGGAATATCCAAAGGGAAAACGTTATTCCATCGACACCTCTCTCCAAAATAAGGATAAGATAGAAGGACACGTTACAGTTAAAAGTCCATATAACAAACCAGTGAGCATGTCATTCCATCATCAAGGCAGTTATCCATCCCTACAAACCCACGGAGAACTCCTGTATCAAGGGAACAAGAAGCACATCTTAGATTTCACCTTCAACAATAAGGCCAATTTTAAGACAGCCATATCGTACAAATGTCCATCAGCAGACAAAATGTCACTTGAGATCAGCCACAAAGGGGGCAAGAAACAGTTCAATTCCTTTATCAAAGCACAATATAAAAACGGACAGCCTCACCAGATTGAGGTTTTATTTAAAAACCTCGCCAAGATGCAGGGTTCACTGACAGTAAAATCGCCCTTCATTGAAAACTTGAAGGCTTCATTCCATCATACTGGATCATTCAGAAATCTGAAATCTCATTTGGAATATACCTATGGAAAAATGAAGACTGCATCTGCCGATGTTGCTTTGATTACCGGAAAACGTGTCCAGGGTTCTGTGAAGTTATCCTCCCCATTCTTTGATGATGTAACTATGACACTGAGGCACAAAGGCAAGCTTACTAGCTTCCGCAACAAGATTAACATAATCTACAGCAAGAAACAGAAAATCAGTACAGATTTCAATTTCCGATTGGCTAAAGTCATGAAGGCTACATTTATATTTGTCTCCCCATTCAAGGGGTATAAGAAGGTCATTGCCAATGTCAAACACGAGGGTACCTGGAAAAGTTTTAACTGCGATGCCAACATTAAAAGAGGCAAAGACGTTATTAAAGCAAGCATGAAAACATCAACTGGATCAAAATTCAACTGGGTGGCGTCCATAGAAACACCAATTGCAGGATGGAAAAGACTGAATGCTGCTGTTTCACACGAAGGACAGTTAACCAACTTTAAATCTCATGCTGAGTTTGCACGTGGTAAACAGGAGAAAATTGCTGGCGATTTGAAGTTTGAAATCAAGCCAACCATAGACATATTAATAGCAGCACAGACACCTTTTGTAGGATACAAGAAGGTCAAAGCAGCATTATCCCACCAGTCTACAGACAAAAAAATCAGATCACATGCTGAAGTTACCTACTTCAAGAAAGACACGATTTCTGCTGATTTCCTTATGAACAAACCAACCAGGAATGTGGATGTTACAATCACTACTCCCTTCAAAGGATACGAAAGGATGACTGGATCTTTATCACACACTGGTTCCTCATCTAACTTTAACACTAAATTGAACCTTGCTACGAGTAAGAACAAAAAAGTTACAGTAGAAGCCAAGTTTAACTCAGTTGGACAATTATCTGCGGAACTGAATATTGCTACACCATTCCCTGCCTATCAAACTACAGAAATATCTCTCACACACAGCGGTAGCTCCAACAACTTCCGATCAAGAGTAAATATTCATTTCAATAAAAAGAAGAGTTTTGCAGATGTCACTTTTAATGCTCTCAGTGGTGTGGAGGGACAATTTGTGCTACAAACTCCATATTTTGAAAAAGTAACCGCTACCATCTTGCACAAAAATGACATCAAAGTAAAATCTTCTGTCAGCGTCGAATATGGAAGGAATACTATTTTGGATGCCGTCGCACTGTTTAAACAAAAAGGAAGTACTGTTGGAACAGTATCAATCAAAGTAGCTAAGGTTCCAAAAATAGAGGCATTAATGGAGTACGAAGGAGCCATGTTTAACAATAAAGGAAAATTACAGGCATCATATGGTAAGAACACCCTGACTGTAGATACTGAAATGAAAACTAAATCGGATGCCACTGGAAAACTGGTTATTTCTACACCATTCAAATCCACAAAGACCATGTACGTCATCTATTCAAAGACTGGACCAATGAAGAATGTGAATGGACATTTCGAAGCAGGCATCAATCAGCAAAAGGTCACGGTAGATGTTACAAATTCTGTTGATGACATCACTAAGTCCTCACTGATCATCAAAACACCATTTTCAGAACTGAAAAATGCAGAGGTATCTACAAGATTTTCAGGTATTATGACAAATTTTGACGGTCATGGTGAGGTTAATATCAATGGACAAATAGCTGAAACTGATCTTACAGTAATTACTGATGGCCGTATAGATATTCGTGGATCAATGAAAACACCATATACACAGGACATAACATTGAGAATAAACCATGATGGACTAAAGGAGAACTTTAAGTCAAGTGCTGAACTGGCTTATGGTTATGAAAAAGGATCTATAAAAATAGCAGCAGATTTGACAAATGGTCTTCAAGTGGATACTTCTATTCAAACGCCATTTACTAATGACATTGTTTTTGCTTCATCAACTAATGATGATTTCGGAAATCTTCGATCCTTGTCACAGCTTTCATATAAAGGAGCAAAACAACATGAATTAGAAATTACATGTACTTCATCGCAAGATTCCAAGTCTTTCCAATTAGCTGCACAAGCTGTATACAATGGAAAAGCAATTTCTGGAAAAGTGGATTTTGATGGAGACTTCACCGCTTTCAAGTCGAAAGCAGAGGCAAATTTCAACCAGAAGAAAGTCATTGCAAGAGCTCAATTTGACTCGATCAGAAATATTGAGGGCCAATTTAGTCTGATAACACCATTTACTTCCAGTCTTCAGGTATCGGGTAGATATGAAGGTTCTGTTACTTCATTCAGATCATCAGCTAAACTGTCATATGGAAAGCAAAGTCACGAGGTCAAAGTGTCCTTCAACCATGGTGGATCATTCATGAAATTTACAACCAATGGAGAAATAAACTACAATGGAAAAGTTGTGTCTGCAGATATTTCATTTGATGCCACAAATGACATTGAAGGAAAGATTATCTTGCGAACACCGATCACTGATGACATCATAGTGGCTTTCTCCAATGAAGGTACTTATAAGGACTTTAAAAGTTGCCTAAAAATTACATACAGTGGTTCTCTGCAGCATGATGCTAGTCTCAAGTTTGAACATGCAGGATCTCTAAGGAGATTTATAACTAAAGGATCATTCAGTTATAATGAAAAAGTATCTTCAGCTGAAATTTCATTCGATGGAACAAGCGACATAGAAGGCAAAATCACACTTAAAGCACCAATTTTCCAAGACATCATTGTGGCTTTCTCAAATGAAGGATCTATGAAGAATTTCAAAACCTGCCTCAAAATTACCTACAGCGGATCTCTGCAACATGATGCCAGCCTTACATTCGACCATTCTGGAAATACAAAGAAATTTACAACACAGGGATCATTCAGCTACAATGGTCAAATATCTTCAACTGAAGTGTCATTTGATCGTACAAGCGACATAGAAGGCAAAGTCACACTGAAAGCACCAGTATTTGAAGACATTATTGTAGCTTTCTCCAATGAAGGTTCTGTGAAGAATTTTAAGACTTGCCTAAAAATCACTTACAGCGGGTCTCTGCAACATGATGCCAGCCTCACATTTAAACATACTGGATCCATGATGAAATTTTCAACACTAGGAGCATTTAGTTACAACGGCAAATTATCTTCAGCTGAACTGTCATTCGATGGTACAAGAGACATTGAAGGCAAAATTACACTAAAAGCACCTATTTTCCAAGACATCATTGTGGCTTTCTCAAATGACGGCTCTATGAAGAATTTTAAAACCTGCCTTAAAATCACTTACAGCGGATCTCTGCAACATGATGCCAGCCTTACGTTCGACCATTCTGGAAATACAAAGAAATTTACAACACAGGGATCATTCAGCTACAATGGTAAGATATCTTCAGCTGAAGTTTCATTTGATCAAACACAAGATATTGAAGGTAAAATTACACTGAAAGCACCAGTATTTGAAGACATCATTGTGGCTTTCTCCAATGAAGGTTCAATAAAGAATTCCAAGACTTGCCTTAAAATCACCTACAGTGGATCTCTGCAACATGATGCCAGCCTCATATTTAGACATACTGGATCCATGATGAAATTCACAACAGAGGGATCATTCAGCTACAATGGCCATATATCTTCAGCTGAAGTGTCATTTGATCGTACAAGCGACATGGAAGGCAAAGTCACACTGAAAGCACCAGTATTTGAAGACATCATTGTAGCTTTCTCCAATGAAGGTTCTGTGAAGAGTTTCAAGACTTGCCTTAAAATCACTTACAGTGGATCTCTGCAACATGATGTTAGCATTAATTTCAGACATACCGGATCCATGAAGAAATTTAATGCAGATCTAACTGCTGTATACAATGGAAAACAATGTTCGGGCGAACTACAGTTTGATGTAGTATCAACAGTAAGCGGACGTATGATATTGAGAACACCATGGTTGGACGATATCAATGTTGGATTTTCCCATGAAGGCCAACCCTTGTCTTTCATATCTAAAATGGAGGTTGGATACAGTGGATCAATCAAACATAGTCTTAAAATATCTTTCAACTTTTACAAAAATGGAAACAACATCAAAGCGTCATTTGAAATATACTACAATGATAAAAAGATATTAGCCACGACATCAACAGACTTCTCCTCGGGAATAGCTGGAAACCTTATGATAAAGACACCATGGACCGATGATATCACTGCAGGAGTCACATATAATGGCGAGCCAATGGATTTTAATGCTCAGCTCCAAATTGACTACAATGGGGTCAGACAACATGAACTGTCACTGCGACATAATACATTCGGAAGCTTGAAGAAATTTACTACGTCCGGCGCCGCCTCCTACAATGGCAAAGAAATGTCTTTTGATGGTTCTTTCGATTCAGCTGACAGACACACTGCAGAACTTACACTGAAATCTCCGTATTCCAAGGAGGCCAATGCAAAAGTTTCTTTCGAAGGAATTCCACGAAGATTCACGTCCAGCATGGATATTTCATACGGGGGAAAGATGATCAATACAATGTCTGTCACTTTTTCTGTAACAAAAACCAGTTCTAAATACGGTGTTAACATCGACCTGTCTTGTAACAACAAACAAGTTTCCGGCGAAGCTATGGTTGATATATCAGACGACTATAATATAAAGTTTGCATTTAAATCGCCATATACGGAAGATATTGAGGTTACCTCTACAGCAAAGATTGCATTTCCAAATGTACTAAAGGGGTCCATAGAGGTCAAGCTAGCGGGAAATTTAGTACATGACATCAGTGGTAGTTTTATCAGAAGGACATCTCAAAATCAGTATCACATGGTCATGAGTGCAGAATACAACACAAAATCCGTAAAGGGGGAATTGAATATTGTTACCCATAATGGAATTGATGCTAAGATGACAGTTGAAACTCCATTCTCTGGATTTGAACAGATTTCAGCAAATTTTGTTCATGAAAACGATGGCCAGACTGTAACAACACAGTTTAACGGTAAAGTTGGATCAGAAAGTGTTGTGTTTAGCTCGACTGTGGACAAGATATCACCATTTTCTGCTAGGGTCACTCTGAAGACGCCAGTAAAAGGATATTCAGAACTAGTTTTCAACATCAATTTTAATAATAATCCGACCAATTTCCGTCTGTCATCTGATATGTCCATAGAAAGCAACAGCATATACGATTTAACTGTTGAGCACATGTACTCAAGAACTAGCATTCAAGGCAGTGCTGAACTTAAATCTGCTATATTGGAAGATATAAATATCAAGTACGATTTCTCTGGAAACTGGAGGAAATCTTCGTCATCGTTAAGCGCTTCTGTTGGTAGAAACAACTACGTAACGTCCAGTACCATCACTGATATTAGACAACAGTTAGCAGAGGTCAGATCTACTCTTAATGTGAATTTTGCTGGAATTGCAAAGACAGCAGAGGTCGAGCTGACTGGTGGAAGAAATTTTAACGACTTTTCTTCAAAATTATCTGCAAAACTTGATGACAGCGAAGTATCCATGGAAATGGCCTATAAAAACCCATTCGAGATCACGATGAAACTAGAAACACCATTCAGTCATGCTAAGTCTGTGACTGCTCATCTGAAATATGCCGGAAGTATGAACTTTATGACAACATCAGCTGTAGTGTCATTTTCACCAAATAACAACTACGAAATGAGCATCAACTTCATGAACAAGAATTTGAGAAAAGTGGAAATTAAAGCAGAGGTTAAAACTGCGATACAGGATCACGAATTGATGAGATGGACCTACAAACACGATGTTAGCAAGAGTTTTACACTTTTCACCGAACACACCTGTTCTACTGGCGTTCAGATTATCGCTGATATAAAAGTTTCTCCAAAATCATTCAATGTCGAACTGAAAACTCCATTGAAGTCCTTGACGACGTTGTCTTTCAAGGGAAAGCTAGAGAAACAAAACTCTATTTACGATCTTAATACATCATTTAAAGTAAATAAGAGATCAGTAAAATTCAGTGGTCTAGTAGACTTGCAGAGCAGCCCAATGACAACAAGATTTGAGCTTAAAACACCATTTAAAGGTTTCGAATCATCAGAAATCACAGTGTCTTGCACCGGAGACATCAAAGATCTACGTACAACTTTCGACCTGAGAACTTTCTTCACCAAACCAATCAGCTCCGAAGTTCACATTAGATACAATTCACTAGTCGATATGGAAGGAACAGCCATACTTGCAACAGGCATCAAGAATTTTGAGAACATCCGTGTCGCCTTTGTAAACCAAAAACAAGGCAATGAATACCAATCTCATTTAGAGACAGCATGGACAAAAGACGCCATGATTTCCGTTGATGTCTCCTGTGATGTATCTGATATGTTCAGTGGAAAACAAATGAAGTCCGCAATATCTATCACAACACCATTTAAGGTCTTGAGGTCACTGATTGTAAACCTTGGAAACAAATACTCGACTGACAACTACATGCAGTCCATCTTTATAGAACGCAATGGGAATCGACTGTTAGACATTGACACTTCATATTCAAAAACAGAGCAACACACTTTATCCGTAGTTACAAGACATCCTCAACCGATGAATTTCCGTATTGGTGGTCTGGTAGAACCTTCCAAAATGAGTACTGATGTAAGTTTGAACTGGAACACGGATAAGGCTGATAGCAATGTTGAAATGGAGGTTTATTATGGTCACCAAAATGACAAATGTAACATGGCGTTTAGATTTGTCCACCCATCAAAGACTGTTGGATTCAGGGGAGAATTGGAAAGTTCCGACAGTAATGATTTGTTGTCATTCGATGTAACAATCGATAATGAGAATATGTTTGGGTACAACTACGACTGCAAACACAGTGATAACAACAGAGACACAAGCATAAAGGTTCTTCTTCCAAGTAGATCAGTCATGGTCTCCAGTCAAGTACAGAGACGCCTTGGAACCAAAATGGTGGAAGGATCCTTCTACTGGGATGCTGATCGTGACCAAACCAAAAAGATCTCAATGAAAGGAGACATTACTCCAAGTGACAATGGTCTGGATGCCAACATTGTTCTTGAGATGCCAAGCATAGGACAGGTAGGACTTTTTTTATATTTATCGAGTTTGTTATACTAGTAATTAACATTTACTTATATATTACTTTAAAAAGATTTTTTTAGAAAATGCTAAATTCTTTAATGTATACGACTTCTTGATAAACAAAGGATTGCACTTATATTATTTTGCAGTTGTTTTTAACTACATTGTTTATCCAGTACGAATACAATTTGGTCACACTGTTGGTTTTTATCTTTAGTGTTTCTCTTTTAGGACGTAAAACTTGACTCGCAGGTTCAGTTTAACAGAGGCAATGTCATCTTTGATGGTAAAACCGAACTGAAATACTCCAGAGATGTAACAAAGACCTTGATCCTGAGCTCAAGACTAGAGGACCTGTCAAGTGGAACTGACACAAACTACAGTTTCAGTGTGGGAATTAAACATCCTTACACAACAGTCGATGTAGAAATGTTGTCACATCTCCAGACTTCCGACCAAAAACAGATGGCTTCCGTTGACTTTAAATACCAAACTGCAGATAAAATCAATAGAAATTTCGGATTGATGGGTGAAATCGACAACTTAAGAAAAACTATGAAGTTCGAGGTAAGAAATTTTCCATGGAGAGCCCCAGTATTTTTTCATGTTACCAGTAGAAACAAGGCAATATTTTTAAAGTTGCATTTATTTTTATGGGAATCTATTTCTATTCCTTTTTATTCTGAGATTTTTATGTTTCGAGTGATTTTGTCGTTGTTTTCGTAATTTTATATTTGCCCCAGAATTTTAGGCTTTTTGGCAGTCGTTCAATCCGCGGTTTTGTCCGACTTCTATTATAACCGACTTTTGATATAAATGATGAATATACAAACCAATGTATTTATATTTTCAGCTTGCATCACCAATTAAATCAATCAACATGCAAGGTCAAATCCAGACGTCTGCTCCATACAAGGTTTCCATCAAGAACATGTATGACAATGTCAAACCAATCAACGCTGAGATGGTGATCGATCCATCAGATGTCAGCCTCGATGTCAACATGAATTATGATATTGGTAAGACATTTTACAGTTACTTTCGAACTTTCTGACGATTTTTTTGCTTTGACTGAGGGGAAAAAAGGGAGTTATCCCGTAAAAAGCTTGTCATTTGAACTCCTCTTTCAATCTTTAGAGCTGGGTTTTCATTATTGCTGAGTATTATTCTCAACTATCTTAACTATCTGTAGATATGCAGCAGGGCTTCGGATTTTTTATTGGTGGGTCCTGGGTTGAACAAGTGGCCAAAAGGAAGTTTTCTTTTTCAAAACGCTGTTAAATGAATCTGTTTGCATTTTTGAGTTGGTTAATTCCAAACAAACACAATATTGTTTGTAAATAGCTCTTAATATTTAGGAGTAAGTAGAAATTGAAATTACAAGAAAGTGCTTAAAAGCTTGGTTTTATATATCACTGCATTGGGCGTTGTTTCTGACAACACTCTAGTTATGTTCCATTTCGACCATGTGTAAACTTGTCCACTCAGCATTTAAACCTGATTCAATAGGAAATTAAGACGTTTTTTTTCTTTCAAAATACAAGTGGTGTCCATTGTTCATTGTCCATTGTTATTTAATTGTTTTATTTTTTTACTTGTCAGAAAACCCAGAAAATGTCCTACACCTGAACGCCAAATTAGCTGACGAAAGTGGATTGACTGCAGAAATATTCAGAAACATTGGAAGGCAAAGAACATCTGATACTCTTATCAATCTGCGATTGAAGACATCAAAAATTCTCCACACACGTGTGCACTGGAACCCAGATCTTCTGAAAACAGTCAAGGTTTGTGAATTCTTATGATATTGTTAGGTGTTTGTAGAATAGCTAGTAACTGTATATCTGTCTGTAAGTACGTCGGTCTACGTTTTCATAAAATATTGAACACTTCAATGGTTACTTGAAGTATAGCTAGAAACATTATTGCAATGACTATGAAAATTTGTATTTTAGATAAATTGACGACAAAAGTGAAAATATTTCCTGCATGTTTAATATTTGTGGATATTTTAATTCCAGATGGCAGGTATGAATAAAATCCGCAGATATGGAGACGGTATTAACAAGGCATTCCAAACATCATGGATGGCAGTCGAACAAGAACTACAGTCAAAGCACAGACTTTTTGTACTGGCAGTATCAGAGGACATGAAACCATACATGAACTTCCTGTCAGCAAGATTTAACGAACTCAAAGCCATGAGACAAAACAACGACTATTACCTAGGTGATATAGCTGGTCACCTTCAGACAACACAGAACGTTATCAGGTACATATACCTCCAGTTAATATTACAGATACTGGGATTAGAAAAGGTAGATAAGTGAAATGTATTACCTCATTTTCATAATTTATTAATAATTTTTATAATGTGAAATGAAAAAAAATCTGAAAAACTTAAATATTATTAGTAGTGTTATCATTAGGAGCAGTTTTTAAAGGTTTGTTATAAACATAATTCTGTATTTCTTAATTTTCTTTTAGGAGTCAAATTAGTAAATTACAGACTCGACTGAACAGTTTTGCAAATGACTTAGATATGGACTCTTACAACCTATATTTAGCAGAAGCTTCACGTCTGATTCAGGTAACGTAATTGTAATTGTAAAATTTTAATTCTCGCTGGACTCAAAAGCATGGAAATACAATATTGTTGAAATCTACCAAGTACATGTATTTACTTTTAAATTTTATTACTATTTAGCTACTTTTTCAGTAGGAGCTGATTTTTACATTCTATTATATTTCAGGCCATAGAAGATATGGCAATGAAGTACTACGCTGAAGTAATAGACTCGGTACAAACTCAGTCTTCACAGTTGTCACATACTATTACACAAGTCTATAACAAATATGGCAACAGTGTTACAGGTAAATATCAGTATTGTAGTGTAAAGTGAAATGTTTTATTTCCTAAAAAATGTGTTGAAATGAAGCAATGTAGTACCAGCAGCAGCATCTGAAGAAAACTAATAAAAGAAATGAAGAAAATGTTTTAAAAACCAAATTAATTTCAATATCACTCTTAAACTTCACGTTTCTAAAGGGTCACAGTGGAAACAGAAAAAAAAATGTTACATTATTCGGTAAAGCTTGAAAGTGATTTTTTTCTCTTTTCAGATTCTATCAAATCTGTATCCAACTACAAAATATTAACTGCTGTCAAATCCAGACTGCCAGAACTACCATTAACACAACTGGCAGACAAATACAACACAGTTATTTATAATGCCAGAGAGTCCATTAACAGTGGCCTCATTAACAGTTTACCAACACCGGTTTATCATATGGTGAGTTACAAGTTTAGTAGATGGTACCATATCACAAATGAATCACTTGCTTTTACATGAGTATGTGACTTAATTCTGCAATTTGACACTGCAGAAAAAGTCATCTTGTTTAAACCAATGACCGCGAATGTGTTGCAAAAATTCATATTTGATAATATAAAATAAGTAAATTATGGGGACAGATATTTTAGTGTAAAACAAGAAAAATGGTTTCTGTATATGTTGCGGTAACTCCGTCCGTCCGGTAATTCCGTTCTTTGTCAACCAAAAATGTACTCAAACTTGCACTTATTATTAATTGTAGGCTTCATCAGCGTATAAATACTGGGAAATAGAAGAAAACATCAGATCTGCTTTCAAAACCTTTGTTAATTTTATCAAGAAAGACATTGAAGAAGACTTCAGGGATATCAGAGACTTAATAACTGATGTAAAGAAGACAAAGGTCACAGTTTATGACCCTAAGAAAGGTCATTTTGAGATGGATATATATCTACCTTTGGAGATGAAATCTTTGACAGAGGTCAAACGCATCATCAATCCATTGGATACTCTCAGATCTCTTATTCCAACATCTAACCCACTTCCGTCTTGGAATGATGTCTGGTCTCACACAGTTCTACCAACATTTGGTGGTAAGCTTATTTTCCTAATTATGGAAACATAAAAACCAGTTAACGTACATTCTGCAGCGCCAGCAGAAAGTTTCAGTTTATGATTCAGATTGTTGTCAACCAATGTTTTGCAAATAGAAACGGTCTGAATCATCTCGATTAACATGTTCACTTAATACAGAAAGGTTGTACTAACCACTAAACCTTTTGTGTGGCAATGATATCATGTCCAATGGTGCTAGGTCACATCTGGCTAGCTTCGTTTTGCGAATCTGTCACAACCACCATAATCAATCAAACAGAATTAGATTACATGTATTTAAATCTTCTTTAACCACAGATATCTCTACAAATATTTCAAGGTATTTTTCTTTTACTTGACAGCACATGCCTACATCAATGGTGACCACTTTACAACATTTGATGGACAGCAGTTTGACTTCAGTGGAAGATGTAGCTATGTCCTAGCACGTGACTTTGGAAAAAATAAGTTCAGCATTATTTTGAATTATATGGGACGACAGAAGAAGAAACTGATTGTAATGACAGCAACACAAAATGTCCAAGTGGCTCCAAATGGAAAGGTACATATTATAAATATTTATTGTTTGTTTGATGGAAACCAGGCTTCCATTCACTTCCACACACTTTGACTTGTATCATAGGCGAATTCCACCAAGTTCTGCCTTTTTCATATGAAAGATATATTGTAACTTTAATGTATTTTTATGGCAAGTCAGTCTCATATCTGTGGTGAGTAGATTATTGAGATATACTTTTTGATTATTATTATAGGTTCGTGTTAATGGAGTAGAAACCAAGCTTCCATACAAGTCAGATGAAATATCAGTCTCACAGTTAGGAGATCACATCTACATTGATGGACAAGGCTTTGGTATCAACAACAATGTCAAGGCCGATTCATACGACATTGAAATCAGCCACTGGTTCCATGGCAGAACGGCTGGCCTCCTTGGTGTCCATGACAACGAAAGGTACAACGACATGTTGACATCTGATAAGCACGTAACAACTGATGCGTACGCACTTGCAAGATCATGGCAGGTTCAAGAAAAATGCCGTTAAACAGTGATATTTAGCTACTACCGAATGAGATTGCATTTTTGTTAATTGTCTGTAATTGTAGTTTTGGTTGTTTATTTTTTATTATTGTTTTTGTATTCGAAATTCATGATGACAATAAATCCAAAGCAGTGAAATCTGTTTTTTCTATTTAGAATGAAATTATATGGCTATTTGGAAGATTTCCGGTATATATGGTGTAAACGGTCAATTTTTCTCATCCAATTCGTCCATGTACATATTTTTCAGTCATGTCACCAACACACATTTGAACGTGGAAACGGCACCCAACATCTTGGATATTGGATGAAAATTTGTCAAGGTGAATTTGGCGTTCACACGATCAAACTTCTAATACATTCATTGATCAAAGATGTAGGACATTGCGAAAGTACCATTATCATGCGGTTGGTCTTCTGTAGGTCGTATTTTTGTCCAGTCAATTAGTTGGATCATCCTACGATGGAGAACGAGGTTATTGTTGTTCGATGAATGATTGATTGACTGAATAAGTGGGGTTAAACCCCCACTTTTAGCAGTATTTCAGCTATATCGTGGCAGAGGAAGCCAGAGTGTCCGGAGGGAACAGCCGACTTTAGGCAGGTAATTGACAAACTTTATCACGTACGGTTGCAAGTCGAGTGTACCTTTTATTTGTAGTTTACAATGTTCGATGAATGAAGATTGGCTGCAAAGTTGCAAGTCTAGAATTTTAATTTCTGTATAAGATAGGTCGGGTGAAAACCGCGGTTTGGTCGATGCTAAAAAAAAACAAACAAAATCCAGGTGCAAAGACAAGAATTAACAAACATTAAATTTAACATATAAAAACTGAAATCAGAACAACACACAATGAGCAACTCGTCATAAACCGGAAGAATAGACCAGCTGCACCGGTAGGGTAAGCGTCCTCTGCTTGTAACTTAAGCATGACATTTCTTGAGTTCTGCATTCTGAAAGAGTTCTGCATTTTTTCTGTATTGGATGCCGAATAAAATTTGATAATTATAGCTCACTTAAGGCAGTTCAATGTACACAAGTTTCAACACTACTAAATTCTGCAATCCTTGATATAAAGAAACAAATGTCACAAAACCAACTTTGATGACAGGGCTGCATTTGAACCCAATTCAAGCATTTGATGTGATCCTAAGCTAATTTTCATTGTCTTTCCTCGTTCATGTCCGTGATGTCAAGGTCATGATGTGGTGTGCAATAGTTTTTACATCTTTTACTGGATACTGTACCACTGTCTTGTTCAAGTTTGTAAACGCTCTGAGAGACGATTCTGGGGTAACATTCTGAGTAGTGATTTTGAGTTAATATTTGAATAGTGATCCGGAGGTGACAATCTGAATGGTGGTCTTGAGTTAAAATTTTACAGTCTTATCTTGAGAAGAATTTAAGGTTATAATTTTCCATGGATTTGTTTTTTCAAAAACATTCGTAGCATATTCAGAATGAAAAAAAACGAACTTCCGTTCCACGGGGCTTGACAAATCAAATACAATTTAGTTTCCATAGCTAGAATTGAAACCAGTTTGAAAATGAAAGATAGCAATGCCAATTAAAACGTTCAGATACCATTATCCGATTGTAATGCATGAAGTTATGAGCAAACATATCGTATGGATTTATCAAAATCGGAGCAAACCTTAGAGCAAAGTTAGTTGATATATGTTTATATTTTGTAAGCTGATGACGATTCGGGGAAATATTTCGTGGTCAATGAGTTCAGACTGTTGAGTTAACATACTATTAGTAATTCATAAATGTTGGTCCATCTTTGAATACACTAATAAAATCTTACTTTAAAGTTAAATCGGCTTTCGAGAAAGAAAAAAGAAATAATATAAATTTATTTTTCCCGATATATTTGCAGTAAATGTTGTTCCATGTTGAATACAAATAACAATAACTTGTGACAAACTTTTGTTATTTCCCTCCAAATTTTATGGTAATTGTTGCATTTCCAATGGAAGCATGGGTATAATCCTACACAATAAATACTGCAGATAATCCTCCAGAGTCAAATGGGAAGACAAACCCTAGGAACAAAGTTAAACCGTAAACTCGAGGCATCTCTTGCTTAGCGAACAAATTAGTCACAAATCCAGTATTGTAACATCTACTACAATATGACAAGCCTTGTTGATTTTGTCTTCAAAGAATTTGGAAACTTGATTTGTTGGCTGTGATAGCCGTAAAAACCTCCTAACTTTAAGTATTTCTCCACGTAAGGATCAGGCAGTCGGTGGCACATGATAAATTCCAAATAACGACCATTTTCCAAATTTTTTACCGTTTTGTTTACTTGTCTTAAAATATAGCTTCCTTTTGCTCACTCAAAGATCGTAAACGGAGATAATTTTTACAAAGAATGCACTATAAATGGTATGAACAAGGGAGATAATTCCTGCAAACAACAATTTTTAACAAAGAATGTACATGAAATTCTGTGGTCTATATCAAGAAAAGGCAGAACAACACATGATTATTATTATGTATTTTGAAACTGCTGACCGCTAATTGTTAAAAAGTTGAAATAATTTTTCTGCGTTTTTTTCATGATGTG
>JAOXYH010307120.1:0-14986 GCA_028566455.1 Botula fusca | reverse complement strand
TAAAACAAAGTGTGATACATTTCATACCTATTTTGGTGCATCGGATGTGCACATTACGTAAATTAATTACTCGTCAGCAATTCTAGAGACCAAAATGAATCCATGTGTTGGGAATAATGAATACTTTAACGGACAACAATATCAATATTTTGGGTAGTTTATGCCACATTTAAAGTCAATGAACAGCTAAATGGAAGATTTAGGCTATTGGGTTTTATATATTTGTTGTAAATTGAATCAATCTAGGAATAGTATTTCATGATTTGTAGTTTCGTATCAACAAGGTATTAAGGATGTCATATCGAACAAGTGAATTTCAATGTTAAATCATACGAAGCCTTTTGTTGTGGTTTCCATTCCACTCTAACCTTATAAGAGACCCTCACCAGTAATCTACATGTTTCAATAATAATAAAACTTTGATGATATCCAGGTGTTGGCATGCTGTGCTTCAACAAAAGACTTGGTATACTTGAAGGCGGGATCGACAATTCTGCTGCTTCGTACATGAGGAATATTCTTGGAATATTGCAGAAAACCACCTTCATGCCAGTGAAAACGTACATGTACTTTCGTACAAAACTGTACCGCCAGTACGAGGAAGAATGCTTCAAATTTTACGCGTGAGTACTTTTGTATATTCAATATGGTAATCATGGTATCATTATCTGAAGGCTGTTGAACACGTTACCAAAAAAAATAAATAAATAAATAAATAAAATAAATAAATAAATAAACCAGTTATAAACCTATGATATTCAAAGTTTTTGAAGTTATGGATCAGACCAAAATAACAATACAACAGTTATTTTAAAAACTCTAATTAGGTCTTTAAGTAACATCAGATACCTATGTAGGAGATTTCTTCTAATAAACAATGTGTATAGATTATTGATGATTCTAACTAACAATACAGCGTGTGTTTTAAATTACCAAATCTTCAGGTAGTAACATTATTAAATACTTCATCAGCCAGATTAAATGGACTTTAATTTTCACAGCCCTGTGGGTTCAGGGTTTCAAAATGAAAGTCAGGGAAATCTGCGGTTAGACCAAGCATCCACGGGCAAAGACAAAGGAGAAAAAAAACAAAATAAATTAATAAGAACACCCCCCAAAAAAGAAAGCAAAAAAGCACAAAAACAATACAAAACTAAAATAAATGAGCAACTCAGACTCTACTAAAAACGGAGACATGGACAAGGTGCACCGGTAGGATAAGCATCATCTGCTTATTTAAGTAAGCCTCAGCAAAATTATTTGAATATATTGATAGGTTTTTCTAAACTACTAATGGTAGGTTTTTGACTTTGAATCTCCTGCGTGATGCCCCTTATATAATGGAACAATGATAGTAATGCTTCGACTCGACCAGACTTATAAAATTATAGTGTAATAAGAGGATCTACTGAAGGCAGTTCTCATCCCATTTTGACTTATTTTGCGTCTCATAAGCCTTGGTTATGTAAAACTTCCAAAGAATTACCCTCACGTACTAACTCCTTTCCTCTTACAATAACATCAAAACATGTGATGTTCGCTGTTCACCACCATTCCTTAAACTAAACTTTTAACTCATCTGACAGAACTACTTTATAAATATTTCTTTGGGATCTGGAAGTGTACTGTATAAATATATAGTTTTAAGCAGGGGAGTATGGAGCGTCGTAAACGTATATCCGTAGATTTTCATTTCGCGCTGATTTGGGTTATTTATTGGCACCATATGCGTGGTTTTTTTTTAAATGTAACACTCAGACTATTTAAAATTATGTTTTTCTAATCATTTCATGAGATCTATGTTGATGTTGATTGGTCTCCTAAAGGTCAAGAATCCATCTTCTTAACATGCCTGAGAAATCTTTGATTATATTTGTAGTATCAAGCAAGTCTGGTGATAACAGAAATATCAGTCATTAGATGAAGAAAGCGACCAATTAGTCACCGCCAATGGGGATATATGTAAACAAATTTTGATAAATCAGAGACTTTCGCGACGTAAATGTAAATATGCACCTAAGGAATTCAGTTGAATAACACGTCCTCTTGTTGACTGTTTACATCCTTGAATATATGTTATACATGTTACATGTATTTGCTGCAGTTCTCAGAAAGGTTGCACCTGGTTGTTTACTCACTCGAAAATATAATTTTAATTTTAGGGTTGTAAACAAAGAAATTGCAGCACAAAGAGCATTTCTCACTAAGATTAAAGAAGAAGGCAGCCTGGAGGAATATCTAGAAAATGAACCTAACTTCATGTACTCTTTACTCACTGACGGACGGCTGAGCGATGACCAAATTAACGGCGTTGTAGTAGACTTATTTGCGGCAGGTATAGACTCGGTAAGTGCTGCCATGTAGTAGAGTTTTCTGTTTACAATACTTGTATTCATGTTTTATTTTTATACGAGTAAAACTAAATCAGTTCACTTGATGTCGAAATAAGTTCAGAAAATTATATTTAACGACGGTATTCTCTCACAGGAATAGAGAGATGGAATTGCGTACACCTGCTATATAAAAATAACTTATGGTTACTACTTGGTACATATAGCGTTCTTCACAAAATATGTAATGTGCCGAGTCAGTACGTACTAAGGAAAACGTTCTTATTTCTATTGCTACTTTGCTCTTCTCAGGGGAAATTTTACAAAAAAAAGCATTTATAATATAATAGTGATTTTTGAAATCGTCTCTTTGCCAGTAATACCAAATATCGCATTAAAGTTAAAGTTCACAAAATTTTATTTCATTCAGTGACACAAATTTGTCTGTCAGTAACATTACATAAATGTAGTCACGCTAGAAGTGATGAAAACGAATACGGGAATATCGATATAAATCTCATGAACCTGACTTACGTAGCCTTGTACCAAGGGTAGCTTACATAGTTTTCTTTGGATATCACAGTATAAAGTACATGAACTTTTTCCATGCAGCCAGTGCCAAAACCAATGCTTACAACTCTGTTGATGACACTGAATAAGTTAACTCGAAAGAAAAAAATAAAATAAATGAATGATGGAATAATGTCTCGTGGAACTTACTTGGCGTTTTTTTATTTACATTTATTTTTTTTATTTTTATTTATTTTATTTTATTTTATTTTTTTTGTTTTTTTCATTTTTTTAGGGGTGGCAATATTAAGTTCTAAACTTGGAATTCACACTTCCTTTAATGTATTTTGCAATGTGTTGGCACTGTGGTACTATAATGTTAGTTTCGGACTAATTTCCGTCCATGCAGGTATATTGTATATTGCACTGCGTACGACAAGGTGTCAAAATACGTCCTGAACTGTAATAAGCAGGATATTGATTGATACAATTTCACGTCAACATATAGAGACAGAGGTATTATAAAAGAAACTTGACTCTTAGGATAAGGCAATTTCGTCAATGAAATGAAATAATTAAATCGAGTAACACAAAAAAGTGATCTTCACTGGCGACATTTTATTTAATACCTAACGCAGCTACCGCATAATGAAGGTTGTTGCCGTAAATCTTATCTTTTTAGATTGTTTACTTTTCATAAGGAATGACGGAAAGATAGTTTATTCTGAAGAAAGGAACGTAGCTGGTTACCGTTAGACGACAGCCACTTAGTTTTCAAACATTTACCCTTCATTGGCGTCCATCGGGTCTGACTTGACAAAATCACGATTAAAATTTGTCATTAAAATCACAGTTTTCATGTTTATCTGTATTTCTCCAAACTTACATGTATGACGAGTGTCTAATTGATTTTGATTATATAAAAAAATCATATACGAATTTGGAAAAGTTTATGGGCTTTCGCTTTTAAGTATGCAGTGGTCATGGCACATTTCTTACTTGATTTATATATTTTGAAGGAATTGCAGGTAACAATGTAGTCATTTGTAATCTACAGCTGGCGATTAATCATATTTTAGACATCATATAGATACAACACACTCCATGAACGAACAACAACAAATTAAAGCAAAGCGATAATTTCTGGCTTAGTGTCTAAGGGCGGCATTTCAGTCGTACCATGGGTGGTACAACTTTTTTTTAAAAATATTATAACATCTACATTGCACTAGGACAAATGATTATCTCTGCTTTTAGAGTGAAGTATAATGAACAGGTAGCCACGTCGTACAATTGTCATAAGTTATTCAAACTCACTATTTTTGCTCTTAGACCTTAAGAAGCCCAAATAACCGGAAATCCAAAACCGCCCGTCGAGTATGTTTATCTTCGCACAACAGATGCAATCCTCTTTAAACGGGAAATTAAGAAAAAAAATGTGCAATATAAAATTTCAGTTCAACATCATGTATAACAGAAATTTGGATGTAATAAACTAAAAGATATATTTTTTCTGTTTATATTCAATGGACGCACATCATGTTCTACTTACAGACTGCAAACACCATATGCTTCTTTCTATCACAACTAGCTGTAAATAAGGACAAACAGGCCAAGTTATATGAAGAAATACAGAACATAGTTGGAGACAGCGACACATTAACAAAGGACAACCTGGCTCAGATGTCTTATCTTAAGGCATGTTTAAAGGAATCTCTGAGGTAAAACACTATGCTTAATGAATAAAATTTACTCTGAGGAATCGAAGGAGATTCAAAGCGCATGCAAACAGGAAAAAACGAGTGACCGAACTACACAGTAAATCACGAGTGCACTCGCGCACGAGTTATTTGCAAGTGTTGTTAGGTCATGAGTTGTAGAACGAGTCCTTTATTACATTTTTCAGTATAACAGAGAAGAAAAGGATCACGTTTTTTTGTCATTGTGCGTTGTCGCTTGTATAGCAACGTCCTTGACGATGTAACGTCACTTCCTTGAGTGTAATCTTAACTGGAATTTTACTGTTTATTCATTTTTGTATTATAACAGAGAAAACAAAAGGATTATGTTTATATGTACTTCCGCATTGCCGATGTATAGCAACGTCCTTGACGACGTCGATTGTAACCTCACTTCATGAGTGAAATCTTGACTGGTATTTCACACGGGAAATATCGGATTTTATTCAACTGGGAACCGCTGTCAATGTAATAATTTTCATTCATGTACGATCTTTAAAAGTCATTTCTCTGTGAGAGCAAATCAGACTCAGTCTGATGAAAAAAAATGTTGATTGGGTGTTTTCTATTGGTGTCGCACATTGCGGCAAAATCGATATCGTTGTGATTGGGTGTCTCGCGTGTCTCTTTATATACATACGTGTTTTAAGTCTATTGGAAATCACAAAACTATTTAACATAAACTTGGGACTTATTTTACCTACTTATTCTGATTTACTGATCCCACTTTTTGACGCGTAATCTATATCAATCAAATATGGACACGAATGCTGTGAAATGCTACATACACAGCACAGTTATTTGCTGCAGATCTAGATCGGACAACACTTTTTTGCAAATGACCGATTTTCGAGAAAAAAAATCTTCTCTAATAAAAGCTAAAATGTTTGAAAATGACACCATTGAGATTTTGAGACACTCCACGAATTTTCCTCCTTTGGTTCTAAGTCTCAAACTTCATTTCAGACATTTTTAGAAAAACCGTATATTCCAACCCGGTTCAACCCTTTAATAATTCTTTTGTCACCTTATCTTACAAATATCTTGATAGTGCCTTGTGACTGTGTAATTGTTTGTCTTATTTTAAATATTTTTTTATCGGGCAATGGATGACAATATTTGTAAGAGAGCTTTATCAGCCTTTATATACACTATATTTATACACTCCTCACAACTGGTCATAGTTTACATATGTAGCAGGGAGCGATAGATAGCGACGAGTATCATCTACAGCTAAAATCTTCTAATCTTGGATGTAGCTGTATCTTAGTAATTATGTAACCTTATTGACACTGGAAAAATTTTTTCGAAGGTGTTATATCATTAACTGTACATGAAAGGATGACTTTCTTCCGCATATTGATGCATCTTGGTGAATGATCTACAACCAAACAATATCTAATCATTTTGATATATCATCCTTGATTACGATTTCCGTCAAAGTTAGTATCTCCATGTATCAGATAGGTGTCTGATAGCCTTACACATTGTAAAGTATCAAAACGTTTGATTTCTCTACTATATACACTACTCTTCCTCATGATAAACTAAAGTATGTTATCCATGATCTACTCCATCAATGTTTCTTGACTGAAAAGGTACACAACGGTATGCCTATTTGGTGAAACACAAGGGGAACACATCCTGTACCCGCAACTCCTCCAAAACTAATCCATGAAATGTCATGAAACCTCAATAGAATCTAAGTCTCATTATATATGCATCACTCATTTTATATTTCTCCTGGAAATAGGCAGACTTTCGGAGCGGGGTACATATATGTACTAAGTGAGCTTTGCTCTCATTACTTTATTTAGGCACAATATTATTTCGTCACAGAAGTCATTCACTTCAGTTGAACACTACATTTATCCTCTGCAAATAATGAGATTTATTTGTATTTTCTATTCAGGAAAACATTTCCCGGTTTTGCTGGAGTACTACGTGAACCAGAGTCCGATATTGCTGTAGGGGGATATCTTATTCCAAAAGGGGTATGTCCCTTTTCTTTTTCTTATCATCTACATTGTAAAAGGTACAATCAATGCAGATCTTAAGGCCATTTTATGAATCTCTCCTTTCTTATTGTAGACGTAATAAAAAATGATTTTGATAAGCCTTGTGAAAATTTTCATCTTTTGGCAAAGAGCAGAATTACTATTTTTATGATGTTTAAATGAATCAAATATTCTAGTATATCATGTATGTTGATCTCTTCGTACACTAATTAACTACAAACTATAAATTTGTTATTCTTGGATACGGTTCCACATATTTTTCCACAAGAGAAAAACAAAATATACTACACCGATGAACAGGTGATCAGTATGCTTGAGTTTCTTATCGACAATATATTTGTCAGGTTTGGTGGGAGAATTTATTAGCAGGTAATTGGCATTCCAATGAGCACTAATTGTGCCCCTTTTACTTGCTGATTTGTTTTTGTACTCACATGAGTTCCTTCAAGGTCGAATAAAGAAAAAGAAATGAAAATGAAAGAATCCAGGACATTTAATTTCACTTATAGATATAACGACGACGTTCTTTTTATAAACAATCCTCGACTCTCGGATTGGCTCCCGTTGATATATCCACCAGAACTGAATATTAAAGAAACAAAAGAGACTCCCTCCTCCGCCTTATTTCTAGGCCTCTACCTCGAATTTGACACCAATGGACACCTCAGCACTAGAATCTATGACAAAAGGGATGATTTTGAACTTGAAATTATCAATTTCCATCACTTGGATAGCAATATATTAGCTTCACCTGCTTATGGGGTTTTCTCGATTATTGTCAGTCTTATCGATTTTATTCTTTTGGACATTTCCCTTGGTGTTGAGTATTTTGTTATTACTTTTATTATTAGAAAGCACCATGGCACTTCTTTATAGAATCTTAATAGTCTTTGCATCGATCGAATTTAAAACCGTCCCCTAAAACTAGCATGTAAAGTATCTTCTTTAAATTACTGACGAAAAATTATTTTACGTTAAAGACGACCAAAGAAGTTCTGAACTACCAAAAATTAAAAAAAGAGTGATGCATTTTATACTAATTATGATGCATTGGATGTACATGTTACACTGGGTTGTCATTTACAAATTTCAGCAATCAGTATTAGTCAACATGAGGTCAATGGTGTCCAATGAGCGTTTCTTTCCAAGACCAAAAGAATACCTACCAGAAAGATGGTTAAGGAGACAACGGGTGAACTGGCAAAAGGCAAACAATATCCATTTGCTTTAAAACCTTTTGGATTCGGAGCAAGGTCGTGTATTGGACAAAGATTTGCCGAGACTGAAGTCTTTATTGCTGTAACAAAGGTAAAACTTAGTCTTGAAATCTATTTGTGACAGTAATTTGTTAGATATATTAACATCAGAAGACGATTGAATGACATATATAGGCGGAAACTTTGGACATGAGTGGTTAAGGTCTATTCCGCTCGTTCAGAACACATAAATTGGTCAGGCTTCCTAGTAAGGTACAAGTTTTCACTTCAAAAAATTGCAGTGGACTGGTAACCGTATTTTGTAAAATGCAAAGGTCTGATTTCTGACATATCATTAAACCTAAATTCACGAGATAAACTTAATCTAATTATCATCATTACTTTATCCTTTCACATCAAGAAGTACATAGGGCCTCCACCAGTGCTCTGCAAGTTCTTCTCTAGTCTTCCATTTGTTTCCAGTTTCTTAGGTCTGATTGAAATCTTCCTTTACAGTACACTGTGGTCTTCCTCCTTTTTTTCCATGTCGTCTGATTTCCACTGCAGCAGTACTTATGCCTAAATATGTATAGCTATGCCCGTCGACCCCCTTTTTCTTCTTGTCAGGTTCTCATTGTTATCTGGATTGTTCTTCTTAGATGTACCAGCTTATTGGAAATGTTCATTAGACATGTGATTTTAATTTGAGTTTTTGAAGGTTCAAATTAACTCTGAATGTCACTAATAATGTTCCAAATATCAGAACCACAAAATAACTGCATTGTTGTTTGCAATTGAATGGAATCATCCATTTATTTTTGACAAAACAAGGCGTAATACATTCTATGCTTATTATGATGCATCAATTGTACACTTTGATAAATGAATTACTGGTCAGTCCTCTATTAATAGGTTGTTAGATATAAAGTTGGTTGCGCGCGATTAATGACTGTCCTGTCTGCAGCTGTTTCTAAAGTCTTGCTGATGATACTTCTAAAATAACTGCCGTTATGTTCTCTATCTTCTATATGTTAATACATTTTTGATAATGTCCCTGGTATTCATGTTCATTTTTTTCTGATTTCGTCACCGAGGTCTTTTGCTGCAATTCATCCCTTGCTTGATTTTCTTTGCATGTATTAGTATGTATTTTGATGCAAATAGAGCTAAATCATCTGCATAATCAAGTTGTCTGTCAAAGGTATATTGATGAGTCTGTGTGAACAATGAAAAATGCTTTGTCAGAAGATTATTTAAGGGTAGTTGCACTATTTGATGATAAAGAATGAGCATGTTGTCACCGTAGGAATTCTGTTACCATTTGCCTGCTTATCGTGTAAAAGGATGTTGATAGACATATTGCTTGTTTCTATTATAATTCTTATAAATATCTTGCTATCAGTTTTCAAGAGTTTGTTTCCTCTCCAATTTTGTTGTGTGCAACGTCTGTTTTATAGTTTAAAAATCAAGTCCTTTAATGATTCTTCGGGAATCGCGTTTATTCTATCTATTAAATATGATTAAAAAGCTGTTCTAAAACATTGAATCAAGTCCTTTAATTATTCTTTGGGAAGCACGTTTTTCTATTATGTATGATTAAAAAGCTGTTCTATGACATTGTCTACTGTTTCTGTATCAACTTTCAATACTGCAGAGAAACTGTATACTGTCAATTTGTGATATCTTTGACTTTGTTTTTCCGTCCATTTCTGTCCTGCTGACATTGACATCATGTAGATTTTACAATATTTCATCAAACATGACATTCTCAGAAAAACGTTTGATACCTTGTCTGATACCTTATGAAATGTGTGATAGAAAATGATGTATAATTACACTGAGTAGGAAAAAACTTCGCTGAGCATAATGATACATTTCATTCAATCGACTTGGCTTGATACAAAGATCTGCCATCACGATATGTATACAATATGTTTGCGTCCGTATCTGGTGGATTATGGTTAGCTTTTGTATTAAGATTGCTGTTGATTGCTTTGCTTATATCTTAAGCCAAACTCACAACTCACACGTGTTTTGGACACGTACGGGTCGCACAGATAGGTAGCAAGCAGCCCAGTCGCAGGAATACGGGGTATTGTTTGAAAAAGAATACGTTCAAAGTACATGTGACTTGCTCCAGGCGTGTGAATAATTGTTAGCCGGTTGAAAGAGTATATCTGACGAACGTGATCATAGCGTTTTTAGTGCGTGTAACCTGCAATTAATCAGTTCCGTGGGCTATTAGTACATTAGCTTGTGACGGACGTGGATAGCACGGGACAATGTGATAGGGGTTAAAACTGAAATGAACTTCTGTCTTGGGTCGCACAAATATAAAGCGTGGAGTACTTGTGTCGTACATCTGAGGTACGTGACTCGTACAATGACTATGCGTTACTCATGTGTCTTACTGTCATCGCAAAGCCCTTACTATCCGTGTTCCTGACTTAGTTAAGGCATACAAAAGGAGTACGGGACCCGTACGTACTGAATGCGTTCTTGATTTGTCGCAGGACGCGTAGAATCAGCATGTGCAGGACCAAAAGCCTCTACGGCAAATCTGCGATCTTCTACGGAGCTCAAGCACGGTTTTGCCGGTAGACTGCCCGTACTAGCTTGTTGTAAGCTAGGTTTCAGCTGCTTGCTATTGTTTGATAATGATGATATCTATAGTCTTTTCTTACTGGTACAGACTTGATGTAAGCGATGATCTTTTCATCACCTTCTTGATGTTGTATAGTGTCCTCATGTCTCATGTCCTTGCTATCACGCCTGGGACTTCCATCTCATCTTCTACGTATGATTTATTGACGTAAATTGTATGTTGTTACGCTTTCCGTGGAAACCTGGTTTGGGCTGTCAAAGAATCAGGTTTATCCGTCTTTTATTTCAAATGAATTCGTGTTTCGTTTGTTGTATGTCGATTCTCTGTTTTTGTGACTATTTTGATCTGCCACCTTGTTACGGCAGTCTTTGGTAAGCTTTAACATCTCGTCTGTTCCTTCTCCACTCAGGTCTTGTAAAGCCGCGAATGTATTTATCAGCGTAGTAGATCACACTGATTTATACATTATATACCATTTTGTGTTGTGTATAGGAAATCTCCTTTTCTGGTGTTTCGAGGAAAAAACATGTTTGTTCGTGTAAGCATTAGAAGTTTTAATTAATTTTATTTAAAGATATTCAAATTTTAATGGTTTTTGATGTTGTACAAAATGCAATTATACAAAATCTTATTATCGTTCCATCGTCATAAAAGTGAACATCTGCTTGCTGGCATGAAAAGTCAAACATCTGTTCTCATAAACCACTCTCTGATTGAAATGTAGTAAACAGTTGTCATAATGCCTGTCCGAGATATTGCTTTGCGGTTCATAACAAAGACATACTGTCTAACGGTATTGTTCAATATGGTTTTAGAATATCTTTTTACTTTGACCAAGAATTATTCCTCCTATGTCAAAATCGCCTGTATAGGCAATGAGCCATTTACATTATTCCGCTCTCGCTGTAATCTTTTTTAAATAAGGAATAACAGTAACTTATACCTTTTGTTTTACAGATAATCCAAAGATTTGAAGTATCTTTGCCACCGGGAGTAACAGACATAAAATCAACATTAAAAATATTCACAACTCCTGCGGAAAAAGTGGAACTTCATCTTAAAAGCAGAAAATGAAATCGATGAACAAACACTATTATGTACCATTACGATTCATTACATAATGTTTAGACGTTCAAAGTATAACCTGTAGGATATAAACTGGTATTTATACTGATATATAGACTGTGCCGTCTTCTAAGCGGCTTATCTGGTGGATTGCATTGCCTTTATTTGGAGTTAACATGTAGCAATAAATCTCAAGATACGTAATGCAAATTAACTTTACACCAATTTCCAGGCCCGAAAGACACTGAAATACAGCAGCTTGTTTATGTAGTTGCTATGAGAGGTAAAAACCAAAAACAGCTACTGAATGCTGCAAAAGGTTTGAAATATCAGTATTTATTTGCACAATAAAACTGAGTAATGCTACTCCTTATATAGTCTGTTCCAGAGTTGAATGTAGCAGTTCTTAAATCTAGACTAAAATGTTTTTGTATTTTTGAATTATTTTTGATGTGCCAAAATTGACCACACTATCTTTGTATTGCTGTGACAAAGTTGTTACTATAGTTATATTTTATCATGAATATTTTTATCTTGTAAATAACATGTATAGCTACAGAACAAAGGTTTTACCATAAAAAAATGTGCGTATACCAATAGATTGCGCTAAAATACAATTTATTTTATCGTTTAATTCGTTTAATTAACTTCTTACACCCTCTGAAAAATTTTTCCGACCTTTTACAATGATCATTCCAACATCCTACTAATCTGGATAGAATTTTGTAAAACACTGAAAAAAAACTTAGTTTGGCGACTAGTTTTATTCGCAATCTGATGCAATCTGACCCTTTTGCGACCATTAAAGTCGCGAATTAAAGCTTACCTCAATACCATACAGGTAAAATGATTACATTCGCGATCATTAATTTTCGCAAAAAATTTCTTTTCGCCAATTACATGAAATAGATTGCTTGCGTATTAAAGTAGGATTACAGTATTGAAATTGTCTTAGAATTTTTTTTTCTGCCCAAAAGCATTACATGATTGATGGATAAAATCTTAATAGACAAACATTTCCTGAAATTCCTCTTGCCTGATTCGAAAAGGGTATTTACTTTACCCTATACAGTCAATACAATCGTCTTCTGTACGGAGAGGAAAAGAATCTGTATTACTAACAATATTTACTTTGCTAAGACAGGGCAGAATCGAAAAGTTTTGTCTTTTTACAGAGCGAGAGATACACTGACTACTTTTTTCCAGGAATCCTCACATTATAATTTAGTTCATTTAATCTTCTTTCTATATTAAATGCATTACAGTACAATTTTTTGCTTGAAGTGGCTGTGTGTTGGTGTTTTATCACAGGGTAGTGAAATGCGTCTAGTGTGACTGGGATCAAAATTGTAGATCTACGGTTGCCGCTGGCTAGCCTACTAGTAGGTGACAAGGGAGAGTCGAGTGCGTAAATCTTGCCCTGCCAGCACAGAGCCTCTACACTACAAAGACTTCTTCAATGCCTCCCCGTGGCAATGCACGTCAACTGGGATCTAGTATCTCAGGCTAAATTTGGAGGGGATCTCGGAGCAGCAAGGGCCCCAGAGATGTAGTGTGTAGGCCCACCGGTGTGTGGACATGCCCTAGCACTCATCAACCTTGCCCCAGCTATGGGTCAAATAGCTCTACTGCCTTGTAGACGACTTGGGAGAGTCAAAGGCTATGGAAGTAAATCCAGACAGAATTTCCGGGCAGGTGACCCGTTACCAGGGAAATGGAATCATCTAAGAGAAGGAAGTCCCCAACAGAAAAACCCATTCCTCAGAGAGGTTGATCGTAGGACTAATCATCCTACATCATAAAAACCTTGTGATTACGGAAACTGTAGATAAGTCAAATGATAGAAACCATGGGAATTGCAGAGATATCCGGCATTCTCTAGTAGGAAATGGTGTCATAACTGAAAGAGATGCTAGCATGACGTCTACGCACAAAATCCGCACGGAAGTACCTGGACAGATGGATAGCTTCGCTAATCCCAAAAAGATACTAAAAATAGGAACATGGAACGTAAGAACCATGTATGCAGTCGGTAAAACAGCACAAGTTGTAGCTGAAATGAAAAGATACCACCTAGATATATTGGGTATAAGTGAATGCAGATGGACGGGATCAGGGAAGATAAAAACTCAGTCAGAAGAAACCATTATATATTCTGGAAGGCAAGATGACCACCACAGTAATGGAGTTGCTATAGCCATGTCAAAGGAAACATCGAAGTGTTTGAGTGAATGGACACCAATAAGTGACAGGATTATTACTGCAAGGTTTTGGTCAAGATTCATCAAAACAACAGTAGTTCAAGTCTATGCACCGACCAATGATGCAGACGATACAGCTAAAGACATCTTCTATGAAACCCTACAAAGAATTCTAAATAACCTCTCTAGACACGACATAGTTTTCATTGTAGGAGATCTAAATGCAAAAATTGGAGGCAAAAAGGAAGGAGAAGATGGGATTGTAGGTATCTATGGACTAAATCCTGAAAGGAATGATAATGGAAAAAGATTTACATCATTCTGTTCCATCAATAACCTGGCAATTGCAACAACAATGTTCAAGCATAAGGACATACACAAGCATACCTGGACTTCGCCAAATGGGAGCCATCATAACCAGATTGATCATGTTGCTGTAAATGGAAAGTTCAAAAGATCTGTTTTAGATGTAAGAGTTTACAGAGGAGCTGATGTTGGTTCAGATCACAATTTAATTGTGATGAAAACAAGGCTAAAACTACACAAAGTAGGAAAGGTCTCATCAACATCCGCAAGATATGAAACCTGCAAACTAAAAATTCCAGAAATAAGACACCAGTTTCACTTGGAGCTTAAAAACAGATTTAATGCTTTGCAGTATGACCAAGAAAATGAGCAGGAAGAAGTAGAAGAGAAATGGAATAACATCAAGACAGTATACAATGAGACGGTAAGGAACATTCTCGGCCATAAAAAGAGAAGGAACTCAGAATGGATAAGTCATGAGAGCTGGAAACGAGTGGAGGAAAGAAGGTCATTAAAGCATAAAGTAGACGAAACAAAATCTGAACGTCTAAGATCCAAACTCAGAGAACAATACAGCAAGAAGGATAAGGAAGTCAAGAAAAGCATGAGAGATGACAAAAGGAGATGGGTAGAGGAAATGGCCAATGAAGCACAAACATCTGCTAACAATGGGAACATGAAAGGAGTATATGACATCACTAAACTACTCTGCAACGAAAAACCAAAGAAGGTAGATACGGTGAAAGATAAAGAAGGCAAGCTCTTAACACAAGAGGGGGAAATAAGATCTAGATGGAAAGAACATTTTAATGATGTATTAAATAGACCTGACCCTATACAGCCACCACAGATAGTTGATAATCAAATCGAACTTGATATCAACTTAAATCCTCCTACTACGGATGAAATAGAACGATGTTTGAAAGAAACGAAGAAAGGAAAAGCACCAGGGGTCGACAACATCACAATTGAAATGCTAACAGCAGACATTAAGACAACTGTTAAAGAATTGCACC
>JAOXYH010304908.1:0-14987 GCA_028566455.1 Botula fusca | reverse complement strand
TTTGGTGCATCGGATGTGCACATTTCGTAAATTAATTACTCGTCAGCGATGCTAGGGACAAAAACTTTGGAAGACCAGAACTGTTACCAAAAATTTATAGAAGCGAGAACATACCAAAATGACCGAAACAGGAAACCAAAACCATCTACAGACAGAGCTTTGCATGAGGTTGATAACTCGTGGCGTTCGTCTAGATTCCTACAGAATTTGAGCAACCATCATTTATGAAATACGGATATAGTTCTTTGATGTCCTTCTTTATTCATTATAGTTTGGTACTTTGAATTAGCTTAAAGATACTGAAATCCTACCTAAACTAAAACAGTGCGAATTATTGTTTTTATATATCATAATCAATATATAGTGATCAACTACAAATTTTAAGTGACAATAACATGAGAGGAAATCGACCAGATCTGCATGCAGTTCAGTTGTAAGTACTTCAGTAATGGAATGAAATCAACACTTTCAAATATAGAAATAATGGAAAACCGAGGTTTGAAGGATAATCAAAAACACAGAGACAAAGACAAAGTCAAGGAAAAAACAAAAATTGAATATACAGGGGCAAAGACAAATTCAAGAAAACAAAGACAAACATCACACAGAACACCACGAACTGAAATGAGATCATTAAACAAAACTAAAAACTAAATGAGCTACCAACTCGGACTCCTAAAAAAAAAGAAGCATGGACCATATGCACTGGTTGGATACATTGTAATCGTCCTCTGCTTTTCTAGAAACACTCGCCGAGTTACTAATGTCGTGTAAGAAACAAAAGAAGACGCCTATGATTACGGGAACAAGTCTGGTGTCATGGTGAAGATGGACACGCCGTTACAAATTCATGATGTCGGGCGTACAATGTTTGAAGCGATGACTACGTCTAGATTGAACATAACCCTAATCTAGAAGCTTACCAATCAAGAGTTTTGCGAAATGTTAAAAATCCTGATAATTGCCGCGTGCTCTACAATAACGTATGAGCTGTTAAATATAAACTCCATACGATGGTGCAGATGGGACGTTACTACAGATAAAGTGTCCTTTATCTCGTGTTAATGGGTAGATAAGGGTAAGGGAGCCACCGAATCGTCAATTGTTCAATGACAAAAATCATGTATAATATATCGTCCTTTTTACAGCCTTGTCCTGATGGGGTTTTGTTCACATTTTGGGTCATTTAGGCATGCTTTCTGCTCTTCATGGGTTTAGTTGTGATTGTGGCTAAAAATTTTTTATCATTTAGGCATTGATTTCTGTTTTCGTGGGTTTAGTTGTTTTTTTGGTTTTCATTTTTGACCATTTAGGCGTTGATTTCTGCTTTTTGTGAGTTTAGTTCTGGTTTTGGCTTGCATGTTGGGTCATTTAGGTATTGATTTCTGCTTCTCATGGATTTGGCCTTCCAACGTTTTGGACAAGAGCATCATTGAAAAGAGTAATTTGTCGAAATGATGACTGTTCAATATTTTTTGTTCCAACAAGAGGGCCACTTGGTTAATTTGAGGGGCCCCATAAGGGGGTAATTGTATTTTTTCTTTAAAATGTGTATCTAAATTGGTATCATGGATTAAAGTAATTGCTCGTCGTGTTTATGTTGACATCTATTACTGTAGATCAGGATAAATTCGTGTGTTGAAAATTTCGCGATTTCACTTCCGATGTCAATTTCGCGAAACGATAAATTCGCGATATGAAACAATGTGGTCATATATTTCATTCAATATACTAGTGAAACCATATTTAAAATTATTCGCGAGAGTAATGAATTCGCGGTTGCAGTCATTCGCGAATAATCACGAAAATATCTCGCGAAGTTCTCGCGAATATTCCATGATTTACAGTACTAGAATTGACTATCGGACCATTAAAAAGCCATAATTGACAAACAATATACGTTAATTTGATACTCTACAACTTGAAAGTCAAATATATTTAAAATGGTAGATGACAACAATGAGTCCCAGTCAAAAGATAGAACAAGATCCACATAAGACACTGTAATGGCTCTCTTCTCTGTTCATTGCTGTTCATAGAAAAATCTCAACAGTTCAACTTTCGATGTGCTAAGCAGTGACCGTAACGTGACTGTAATTGTGACGTCACACTTAAAAGTTTCAAAGGAACTTTAAATCAAATACTATTGGGACGAAAATAAGATGACTCATATTTAATAACAAATGAACAAAGGCAAAAATTAAAAGTACTAGTTTTAAATCTTCTACAATATCTTTTGAATTGATGTCTTACATTAATCCAACATCAATATTTAAAATTCACTTCCCTGTTTTTCTGTATAAAAGAAGGCGGAAAATAATTATATCTCAAATCAGTCCCAAAAGATGGAACATATACTCCTGTGACATCACAAAGTCATGAGTATGTAAACTTGAGTTCAGGATCAGCCTCAAATATCCTCTCCATGAAGTTACCCTCAACTGACACCTTCAGATGGACAAGGGCAAGGTTAGAGGGTATTCTCTCTGGGGTCATTTGGATCAGAATGACCGACTTGTAACCAATGGCATCGCTGGAATGGTACACTAGATGTACATGCGTTCCTGGGATCTCAATACTCTCCTGTAGTACCTACAACATAAATAAAATTTCAAAGGTTATGCCATTTTTAATCTATTCAAAGATTTTCTACAATGATGACTGTCAAAACCAATAACCAATTGTTGGTGAATGAGATGGTTGACATATGAGAAATTATTTGCCATGCTATGGTATAATAAATATCCAAGAAATGGTTTTACCATGTACCATGAGTAAAAGCCTTGAAGACAGTCAAACTACTAATCTCAACAAACTAGTTATTGCTTCAACTCACATTCATGTAGTATTGTACAATGGGCATCTTCTCATGTTTTTGCCATTGTTTTTCCCACTTTGTGTGCTAAAAATTAATTCCCCTTGATTTGTGGTTTTTTAAAACAACATCATTTAATAACAACTGAAAACAGAATACTAAAACATTTTTTGCGGTAGTAGTTTTTTGTCCCAATTTCTTATGAGCTAATTCTGCGGTAAATGTATGATTTTTAGTTATACCAAGGGTTTTCATTTTTTTCACATTTGCAGAATATCACAACTGCCATCATGCTCAATTCACAAGAGCTGACAGTTACATCATAGTAAAGAAACATGATTTTTGTAACACATTAACATAAATTTTTATACAATTTGTCATCCTTCACTCATAATGATGAAAAGTTCGACCATGTAAATATTTGGACATGACAGGCTGAAAATGAACATTATGGTAAAACATACCTGTGACTCTGGAATCACTGTACTTTTCTCTGGGCATGCTCCAAGCTGTGTATGCTGCCATGTTGACAAGACAACTGGTTTTAGACTGTAGTGATCATGTATCACACCACAAAGTTTGGAATCTGGTTCGAAGACATCTCCCAGTTGAGAAGGTTGTCGCATAACGACTGTTTCCATGGTGATGATTCTATTCCATGGAACAAGAACACTGATCCTTTTTGTGATGAAGGGCAGACGTTGAAATTCCAAAGTCACAGAGCCACCTCCATTAACCAAAATATCAAACCTACAAATATATAACAGAAATTCTGACTGCATATTTCCTACCCAAAGTTACTTGTGTCTAATATGTACATGTAGTAAGCGAGGCCTATTTGAGGAACATGATAGATTCTTGGAATTTGCTTCTGTTTTTGGCAAAATGTCGAATTTGGAGTTTGTTCACATTGTTTATTGCAGTCTGGATCAATTATACTCTTGCATGTTTTGTAAATCGAGGAAATGTCAAGAGGGATTCAGAAACAGTTGATTTCCAAGGATACAAAAATATGTAAAAAATTTCAGCTGAGAGAATTTGATATATTACATGTAGTAAGAAATTGTTGACCCCCTCCTTTTCTATGACCGAGTTATTGCTCTCAATTACTAGAATGTCAATCTCCCTCCTAGTATTGAGGACAAGCTATATTACAAATACTGGCACCACCAAACATCCAATTTCATCCCCACAGACTGATGTTGTGACCTTCACCTTTGACCCTGAAAATCAATAATTATGCTTCATGCAAGTCTGATGGAAATGGTTGAAAGACTTGAGATACAGTGTATATAGTTCAGAAGGGGTATTATCAGTTTGTAAGCATTTCATTTAATGCACAAAAGCCTGACGCACCAATAAAATGTTCATAACGACCTAAATTTCCTGCATTCCCAATTCATATTTCAAACACCAATGAGACATTCCTATGCACTTTTACTGTATGTAATTGATTTCCTTGCCAGTGAAATCTACATTATTAAACCCCAATCATGTTACAAATTAAATTTCAGAATGCTGCACCCATTAATACTGCGAAACAGATTTTGTTTCGATAATTTAATTTCACAGCGGAGTTCATTAATTTCAATACACAATACCTACATGTACAAGTAATCTGATATACAATATTTGTATCTGATTTCTTCCGTTCAGACAAACCTATTTATTTTCCAAATGCAAGAAATGATTACAAGCCATTCACGTCGATGTACTAGAATTCAGTCAGGTGAACTTTTTTTACTTGGGCTTACCATGAAGCTTAATAAAAAAATATATGGACTTTCAAATGAAAAATTCTAACTTCTTGATATCTTATAATTAAACTTCAGAATGGTTCTGTGTTTGACGTTTTTGTCTTCTTTTTCCTTTTCAGACTTGAGAAAAAATAAGAGTTGAAATTTTCTTTTTCTTTTCAGACTTGAACACAAACCAGGAAATTGAATTTCAGAGCTGTAAATAAGAAAGCAAAGTGTGATACATTTCATACCGATTCTGATCCACATTTTGTAAATTTTATTACTCGTCAGTGATGCTAGGGACCAAAACTTTGGAAGGCCACCATTGTTATCAAAACTTTGTAAAAGCAAGAACATGCCAAAATGATCATGTATGAAGTCACAGAGCTTTGCATGAGGGAGATAGCACCTTAGAAATCAGGGACAACTGCAATTAGAAGGATGATAAAAAATCGAAAATCAAGGGGCAAAGAGAAAGCCAAACAATCAAAGACAAACATCACATGGAACACAAAAAAACTTAAAAAAACTGAATTATAAATTATTTTTGTACTTCTGAAAGATGTGGATTAGTGTCTTTCCTGCATGTATTCCATATTCTTTCTTTTAAATATAATATGAAAATATCCAAAAGTTTAGCACTCATCATTACATAAATTATCATTGACAAAAATCACCACTGTTGTACAGAAACGAATCAAACACAGAAACACTTAAACTAAGTACTAGTACAACATGCTACGTGAAGACGTATTGAAAGAGGTAAGATAATGTCCTAGCATTGTAAATCCAAAATCTCAACCCGGAACTTATCAAGGATAAAAGTAAAGAAGGCAATAGGTGAGGGTATATCGTTTCTCATCGCTTCATCCGTCATATTTTTCACTGGTTCAACAATTATTCGTGATTACGGAAATAATTCATAGCTGTATCCTTCTGAAGAACCTTTTCAGTCGAGCTTTCATAATCTTACTGACAACGTAATTAGATAAATTCGAATGTTATCTTCTGATGAGGGAGGCGTTTTGAGATTTGTCATGAATATTAACGTAATTCAAAGTAAATTTTTAATTATCTACTAGTATGTGAAATGTAATAATAATTGGATATTTCATATAATCATATTTACAAGTCGCAAATCAAGCCAGTGATACCTATAAGTTTTAACTCTTGATGGCAACAACTAGTCAAGTACCATGAATACAGGAGTTATGTAACGGCTTGACAGGTATTTTAGGGTGCAGATTTTTCACAATCTTACCAGATTATTTGACCGAGGCCTTCAGCGGCAGTTTCCACTGTAAATAGCATAACAATCAACAACAAATAGTTGTTTTAACGTCATGTCCGTCGAATTCGCCGTGATTAGCATAGTCGCATAAATTAAAGTCATCATTTTTGTTAAAGTGAGATGACTTTGAAGGTTCAAGAGATTCAATAGTTTGCAACCATGCCAGATATATTCAATAAGTATGATTCATTTTTGCTATATGGCAATTGTGATATTGTATTACTTTGGAATATGAAGTTCGGCGAAATTAAATTTGGGAATGCTTTAATCTCCCTTTTAATGCTATAATGTTACTGAATCAAGCGACAAATCGCACGTATCAGAAGATGTATTTACCTCTTTTCCTGCTTCTTGGCGTTTGTAGTTAGCTCCAATAAATGCTAAAAAGAGTAAATATAAGACAGAATGAAATACTGTTTGTCTTGCAAAATAAAAGTTTAAGATGCAATTATCATTTTTCGTAAAAAAAAGTTTAAAAATCGAGTTCAAGACTTCATTTCTGTGACCTATGTAATTTTCAATATGTTCTCACCAGTTTTGATGTAGTTTTGAATTAGCTTCACATAACATGGAGGAAACTTAGTGTATGTAAATCTTTTTGATAACTCTTTAGCGTAAAAAAATCGGCAACAGAATACCAAAGCAACAGATATGAGTATACAACTGTATGAAATGGCTACAAACTTGTTTTATTTTTACTTATAAATTTAAACAAGTTTGAGAATATAAATGTGTAAGTGCCTCTAAAAATCAGCAGTAGTTTACTTTATTATAATGTCTGCAAGAATCTAAGGAGACGACTCGTTGATAACAAAAACTCTCACTGTAAATAGGAATAAAAATAAAACAATTCAGAAATAAAGACGTTTTAGTTTACATACACTTTCCTTCCCGTAGAAGGTCTGTTTTCTGTAGTTATAAAATACGATCAATCCGTATTCTCTTGATTCATGTCATTGTGTAAATACATAATAGCTATTATTTTGCAGCTATAGTCTAGAGTGCTTTCGAGATCGAAGTAAAGAGCAAGTACCTTGTTGTATAATTACCTGTTATAATGGTTCCTAGCAATAGAACTGCACATATAGTGATGTTAGCACCAAGAATACTGACATTGTTCATCATCGCACGCATCCCAATTGTAAGGATTATTCCAAAAGTCTGAAGCAAGAGGTTAAAAATTGTTAAGGATTAACTTAAGGACACTTGCTATCGACTTCCTTCATACTTTAAAGTCTAACTTGTTTCTGATCGTTTTTAAAATTAACAGTCTGAATTACTTAATTATTGTTTTTGTCATTGTATCTGAAATAAAAAGTAAACCTATAATCCATAATTTTATCAGGGATTTCAGCATTTTCAGAAACTCTTCAGTCGTTCAATAGCAAGCTGAAGGCACTTAAAGGACATCAACATCGTTTTACATACAATCAACATGCTTGAGTACGTACTTGTGCAGATGCATTTAGAAGTCCGGAGGACGTCCCTTCAGATTCCGGATAAGTTATTTCTGCAGCGAATTCAAATCCTACAGGTAGATATCCTGTCATAAAAAATCTGAAAAAAAACACATTTCTTTGAAAATAAATTCGCGTAATAGTCCATGGTTGATTGACCTGGTTCATAAACATATCATGAAGTGAAATTTACTCCAGCTTCTGGCCGAATGAATAGGAAAGCCACGTCCATTTAAGACCCAATTTCTCATGTTTACGATTTGTTAATATGCTTTTGTTTCATGTATTTTTTTCTTATTTTTCTTTGGAGATTTTCTTTTTTTGTGTTTGTTTATTTTGTAACCATTTCTGAAATCTAGGAGTAATTGAATAAAACTTTCGGCTGTCAATGCAAAATCGGTAAACACTGTAGACAACACATCTTAGAATGCTCTCTTTACAAAAAAAAGGGGAAAAAAATCATATATTAAAAAACAATAAAACGACTTTCAAAGAATAAATTAAAAATGGTTTTAGCTACATACCCTAGTGCTCCTGCACATAGATAGACAATCCATAGAATATCAGCTCGTAACGTAAAAGTAAAAGCGACCATTCCGGCCATTGATAGAAAATAAATCCCGACTGTAGTACCCCTACAAATATAAATACGAATTTAAGCAAAGAGATAATTTAAGGAATAAAATGCTGTATTTCAGTAAATTATAAGGAGACAAAAATGTAAACTGCAAATGCAGGTTAATTAAATTTTGAATTCTTTCATTTGAAAAAAAAAAAACAGTTCGTTGGACGTTTTGAAATATATTATTTTCAGGAAATTTACCAAAAGTATACAACTGTTTTTCATTTAATGAACAAAAGCTTTTAAAAACAAAAAATCATACTTTATCTCCTTTCAACACTTTTAAAAAATGTTAAATAAGGGAAAATTAGAGGGATACAAAACTGGATCTAACATGTCTGAAACTGACAGTCTCTAATGGCTTACATTTCATGGAATCTCCTATTGCGTTTTCATTGAAATATAAGGAATTCTTGAAAATATTCGAAGACTGTACAAGTTGCCAAAAAGTCTCAAATAGATAATAACTTCCTGTGTTTTAGTTCTGTGAACAGTTGTAAATTTGCTACAAATTTAGTTTTCCCCTACAATATACAGACGCTGCAGCAAGGCTACCGTTGCCAAATGAAGTAAATCCAGTATCTCCCCAAAATGCTAAAGCCATGCAAACATAAACGTGTATTCAATATACATTGTATTCAGGTTTTATAAATGATTTTCCTCTGAAATCGTCATAACATATCCAGGCAAAATCAATGTTAAAGCAAAGAACATATATAAAGTGGCACATATATCGGCTCCTATACTCACGACATAGTTAAGTCAACTTAAAGCCTGAAAAGGGCTACTTGCTTCTGAATTATCTCAATTTGTCAGATTATGTGCACTTGTCAACTAAATAAGTCTACTTAATAGATAATTATGTAACCGTGTACTTAATAAACTAGCAAATTTACTTATTGACAAGTCGACTTACAAAGTTGATAAGTTGACTAAATTTATCTGACAAACTTACGTATTCATCTTAAAAAATAACTTATTCAGACTAAAGGTGAACTTAATTATTGTGAAAGGTAGGGGCAGATATATGCCACCATACATATCTGAGAAAAAAATAACTGATAACAGCAACGTCTCAAATCTCGCAAGGATAAGTGGGCACGAAGTTTTTTGCAAGAAACATTTATATAATACATGCATATTGCAAGGATGACAAAAGCGTAATGTTCGTGTTATAAGCAAATATAAAAAATGTATTTATCAATATGATTTAGCATTGTAATGACGTTGATTGTTTGCATGAATTTCAAAGCATTTGTTTCAATTTTCCCTTATTACTGTGATGGTGGGAGATATACAAAAAATAAAATTAATTTGGGCTGAAATAAAACAATGAAAACGAGACTCTCAAAAAATTGAACAAACAATTATGGTTCAAGGAAAGCAAGTGCAAATCATATAGGAGCATTGGAATTACTACAGATGTATGATATACCGAATAGGCTTAAACATAGTTCCTATTGCAAAACACTTTATTTTGAGGGTCTCGTTTTATCAGTCTGAAAATACAAATGCATAAACAGTATATACATATACAATATACTTTAAGCCGTCGTGTGTCTAGCCACTATATCCAATGGCCGTCTTACTTGAAGGTTTTGGTCCTGTCAAGCCATATGCCTGCTACTATGGAACCAAGGACGCCAGCCAGTACGATAGTAAGGCCTATCTGACCAGCGTCTTTCTGGTGACCCTGTTATTAACATTAAATAAAGAAAATTTATGAAGAATGTCCCATTAGATACTAGTAAAGTAATAAGATGTTTACCCCTTTTTGCACGTCAGACAGGTTAGCCAAATGATATGTTTATCAAAACTTCTGAAAGATGGTTCTTTCATTCTGAAGCTCAGTTTCTTGTGTTGAAAAGGTCACATAGAGCTACACGTAAAACGTATTAAATTTTGTAAAATAGGGACGCATTTCACAACAGAAAATTAATATTGAAAGCAATTCATTTCCGTCTGTTTGTACAAAAGTTTTGGAATAAAATAATTAATGTTTTAAACCCTCCTGTTCCTTATGACATCCCCCCAAAAATTGAACATTACATAATATTACACGTACTGATACCTAGGATACTGCATTACTAAATATTTACACAAAGAATTTGGTTCAAACTTATAAAAGACAGTTTCGTTATATTTAAAATACATCACAATATCATTCAGTAAGGCAAGAAAATAAATGAACCTAAAGAAAACAATTCCTTTTTTATGTCTTTCATTTTCACACGATTCTGTTGTAGTGGAGAAACGGGTAATAAAAAGCATGTCTTTTATAAGCTTGCGAGACATTATTAACTGTCCCGTTTAAACCACCATTTGCTTATTTTGACATGGACAAATTAAACGATTGTGTTTCTCGAGACGGGGTCGATGTTCTGTCTCGATATCAATGTGAGGAAATATCATTGACCTTTACAAGACATTGAACATATAAATATAATGTTCGTAACAATAAGTTTAGACATGCAACCTGGACACAAACATGTTATTAAAAATATGTGGATGAACAGGTGAATTGTTCATAATTGGATTTGCAATTTTACAGGAAGTATAAATGAAAGACAGAACTTAAGATAAAATACTGTATGGAATATGATATACCAGAAAAGTATTCTGTTTCTCTTTGACAAGTGAAGCAAAAAAATATAGTTCAAGTGTTTTTTTCAGATGTGCAGACCAGACATCCGTTAGCCCAAAACTGGTTTCTGTGGAGTTTTAATTTAGTACTTTTTAAAACGGCTGAAAACACTTGTTCGGAAGTACGTATTGCAATATGAATTAGCCAAAACTTTAAAACAGTATTCTTCATCTGAGAAAACGTACACGAAAGTCCTTCATACGCTCATTGCACCATGAAATGATTCATAACTAAATTTGAAAAATGTAAGAAAATTATTAGAAATTCAAAGCGCAAAGATTCCCATAAAATCTAAATATAAGTGTTATCCCCTATATAACTGATTATACATGACAGAGAAATCTATAACAGCATGACCGAAAACGTTCACAACAAAACAAGTCCATATGTAGTACCATTCTTTTAATCCCTCTATCACGATGTATGAGATATCACTATGTGTCATTTGGCATAGTAACAAAAAGATAGATCTAATATTTCAACAGCCAACTTTTTGATATAAAATGAATTAATAAGAAGTCTTAAAAGCAAAGGAACCTTACGACACAAAAGGGCAGCAAATGGTGGTTTATGATGTTAGTATTAGTATTTATTTAGATTTACTAATCTGGGTACAAACCTCAAAGTAGAACAAAACGATTGGATTCAGAAGTGTGGAGATTGCATAATAAGATCCTGTGTTAATACCTATAAACATAAATAAGGAAATCAGATTAGATAACTACATTGACCTCTGTTCACTATAAACGAACAACATTCCAATTTGAATGGAGCAATGGTGAACCCTATGCGATGAGCTCCTGTTTCGTGTCTTACATGTACATTGGGATACATAGAAGAAACAGAAATTACTGTCAAATCCGTCTATAAATGACCCCCATAGGAAAAATATCAAATTGTGTGCCTCTTGTGAGCAGGCGCCCTGTATATGGAGGTTTTTCAAAAGTGATTTCATCCCAGAAAATTTTAAGCGTGTAATGATTTCGTTTTTGGAGGTTCCATTTCAGGCAGGTTTTGACTGTATATACCGTTCTCAAATGATCATTATTGCAAAACCGCCAAATACATGCTATATTGGTAATGTTTAACGTTAAGTTGAAACAATACCTTTTGTTTTTACTGAAAAGTTATATCCGTTAAATGTGATGGCTACTCATAAAGTGTAAATGTTATATTCTTTTACTAATAGTAAGCAGCCAGCAGCTATAAGACATGTAAATATAAAAAGTTCTCTTTCTACTAAGACGACGGTTACTATACGTATGATACATTTAGATTTGAAGAATAAAATCACTTTGAAACTTACAGGTGACCTTAACACAAGCTCAAAATTAAACTTCATGTCCTTTCCAACACTGTCTGCGTAAGGTATTTTTAATTTGGATGTATAAATTATCTGTTGTTGCATGTAAGAAATCAATCTAATACGTATTTGTTCATGAATAGCTATTGACATTTTTGTTGATAGATGTGATATGGTCATACGTTAGAAAACTACAGACTGAGGGCTTATTCTAGAGGTTACTGTGTGATACGATTTGATGACGTGATATTCAAATGCTTTAAGCCTTTATTAATCTAGTTACTTTCATTCATACATATATCCATCTTTGACAAATAATTATAATCGGAAATCCCTAATCTAAATCTTATTAAAACACAAATCTTGTATTAAAGATCAATCAAAATGAAGGCTTAGCTTGGACACCGGATATGAATTCAAACTGATATATTTTTACTGAACTTTGCGAACATTTGAAGAACTGTTTCAATTGCTCCAGTTTTTGTATAATCATGTGTTCGTTTAATAGTACTTTCTGAAATACTTTGCATCAGGGCTCTATAAATGCAAAATAATAGAGTGAAATAAACTGTTTTATAGAAATAGATGCAGTTATTTTGAACCTACCGTATGTTAAAGTTAACAATATAAATCCTGGATTCTTGATCAGACGCAGTAAAGATTTCCCATAATGCTCGTTTGCAGCATTTTGCACTGCTAACATCTGTGCTTTGCTTGGTGGTTGAGGTGGAGCTTGTTTAAATACTGAAAAAATAAGCACGAAAATAAAGATCACTTGTAGATGAACTCAGTAAGTTAAAGTTCCAATGATTAAATCAACTCCTTTGCCAAAATTGAAAATTAAAGTCATCAATCCATGTGCAAATTTGTAACACCGGTAATTATATTACCACTTCGAACTTTCCAATCAACAGGAAGAAAGGGCAATTCTGTAAATAGTTTTTTGTCATAAGTGCTGCTATGGGGTTTTCCCAATCACTTAAAGAATGTCAGAGACAAGGAAAAAGCATCATGGAAAACAGAAAAAGGCCATATCAAGACAGAAGGATGCAACCACTTCGACTATAGAACAGTAATATTCTTTCTATCTCACGAGCCGAAGTCTGAAAAAAAACAAGGAAAATCTAACCGCACCAACTTTACGAAGGAATGAGACCAGATATATTAACCAGCTCGGTGAGCGAAACATGATGTCAAATCCAGAGATGTCAAGTCCGGAAAAATGAACTCATTTTGTTGGCCTTTGGCACGACATATACTTTTACATAGTTGGAAACTGAAATCTTGAATCGCACCAACTTTACGAAGGAATGAGACCAGATGTATTAACCAGCTCGGTGCGCGATACATGATGTCAAATCCAAATATGTCAAGTCCGGGAAAAGTGAACTCACTTTGTTGACCTTTGACACGAAATATACTTTCACATAGTTGGAAACTGAAATGTTGTAGTTTTCAACCAGCCCTTGGCGACAGCCGTAAATGTGAAAACCCTGATCATTTGTGTCTGTCTGTGAGCTTTTCTGTCAAAGTTTACGGCTAATATAAAAGACATTGCAATTGTACAGCCTCTGGCGTATCGGATAAAATGGGACACAAACACTCCACATGAAGAGAAGCATATGTGTTACCACTTAAACTATTGGAAAACCTATTCGTTCCTTCCTTCTGCCATGGATCGCAGATTTTGCTGGAGTATTTTCCAATACTGAGGTGAAAATCAGTGTATGAAGCAGAAAATGTTGTATCATTGTTTTTCTTAATTTCTTTAAGTTGCTTGGATATGTTGAAGGTAGTCACTGCATTTGGGATAATTCAGTAAGAGAACATCTTCAATATACCTGAAAGTAAAATGTTTGGATTTTGCCACCCCTTTCACTTTTATCCTTCATAAGATTATGAGCGAGTCCTGGTTTACAGGAACTGAGAAACATTCGACCAGAAGGGGCATAATTCGTTCCCCCTCCCTGGAACTCCATCTGTCTTCCCAAAAGATGTTTGTCGAACTCGACAAAAATGTTGTCATTTAGAAAATCAACCACTTGTAAAAATTTGCAGAAATCAGATATTCATCGCTTGATAAAATTAGATAACACACATCCAAAGGAACAAGAAAGAAAGACAAACAAACGACTAAAGATACCGATAAAAGACGAAGTGCCAAAGGAAGCAAAAAACACAACGAATACAAAACTGGTAACAAGATGGGACACAGGGACAAAGAGGTGCAACAAACACGCTCATATACAACAGACGAAAGGGCAATGGAGACATAACAAACCTGACAACAAAACCATAGTTATATCTAACTTCAAAACGGAAAATGACAAAAAACACTGCTGCAGATCACAAAGGTTCAACCGAAGACATACACAGAGAGACACGTCAAGATGTTTAAACCGATGGAGGACACAAATGCTCTTGATCTATTGCCAAGCATTTCCCAATGTACTTGTTGCATCTGTCGTCGGTGTAATGTATAACCGGGTTTCATTTTGCATCGAATAAGGAGGAGAAATATTATTTTTCTACAAAGAATAATGCGACATGAAGATTCAGCATGCCAGAAGAAAAAATATCATTCTTGAATAACAACAATTTCCATGAATTTTTGTAGTCGAAGGGCTAAGTCCATACAAATTTCAACCAAATTTTGGAAAAAAGCACAAGCTATCCCTGTTTACCCCTCATTATTAAGTTACATAACAATCTATAATTATAAATTAAACTTAAATCAACAAATGTCAACCATATTCATTTTTAGAATATATTGACAAATGATTGAACTGCCATTTAGAACAAAATGGTATCATAACTAGGGACCTCCATGTGACCTCTTGACTTTTATTTATTTTTGTAAGGATGATCGTTTGTAAATTGGTTAGCATTTTTTTTCGTTTTTTTCGTTATTTCTTGTCCTTCATTCAAATGAATAACAACTTTTTTCTGCCATAGGTCAATACCAACGAACTTACTTATTATCACCATGATTAGGAAGAACGTAGTGACACCGGCTCCCATATAAAACATAATACCGAGATCATGTCCGACTTGGTCCAAATCTTCACTATAAGGCACAATAACAGGTTGTACTAAGAACCCTACTGCTACCCCGA
>JAOXYH010302694.1:0-14996 GCA_028566455.1 Botula fusca | reverse complement strand
GGTCCATGTACATATAAATAGATATAATGAGAGTTATATACAACATATTGTTATTCCTAGGATTAGTACCTCCTTCTTCAACACACTGAGATGAGTGAAATATGGTGTCCACTTTTCAAAGCCCCATTGCGCTGTCATGTTCATTTCGCCTCCTAGAGAAAACAGAAAATAAAATTGCATCAACACACACCAAACACAGCAAGCCAACAGTAGCCATAGTAACAGGTCAGTGCTTCACAACAAACATTCCCTTTACCCTATTACCATAGCAACTGTTACCATGACAAAAGCTTTTTATAAATAAATTAATAATGTACATGTATATATCAGCATATTTTTTTTTATCATAAGCAGTCATGCATTAGAAATGCGCAAAAAGCTAGATGAACTCCAAAATTGGTTTTATTTCAGCTGTTAAGTATTAGAATTATTATTCGGCGTTGATGTGGGGCCTGTTACAGGTTTAGTATCTGAGCTAGCAGTTGTTTTGTTAGGGTCAGCAGGGGACTTGTCATCATCCCCAGCAGAGGGCTTTTTACTATCGCCCACTGGAGCTTTGGTTTCACCAGCCTGAGGTTTGGTTTCACTAGCCGGAGGTTTGGTTTCACTAGCTGGAGGTTTGGTTTCACCAGCCTGAGGTTTGGTATCACCAGCCTGAGGTTTACTATCTATGACTGGTTTGTTTGTATCGCCACCTGGTGGCTTTGTATCTGATCCAGCAGGAGTTTTTGTATCTGGACCTGAAGCTTGTTTATTATCAGGCCCTGTGGACGGCTTATTATCAGTTTTTCCAGGCCCTGTGGATGGCTTATCAGTTTTTCCATCATCCACTTTATTCACATCGACAGCCTTTTTACTTGGATCAGATACTTTTGTGTCCTTCACATTACTTCCTAGTGTACTTTTTACATCAGAACCAGGAAGTTTATTGTCGGTTGGGACTGGGACAGGTTTTGTGTCAGTTGCCCCTGGAGCTGGTTTTGGTCCACCATTTAGTGCAGGGGGTGCATTGTGCATTGGTGGTGCTATATTTCCTCCTGCACCAACTTTATTTCCATCAGAATCCTGTTATTATAAAAAGAGATATTAATGACGAAACAGAATTAAGTACCCAGTTCTACTTTTTGTATTTAAGACTCCTTACTATTCTCATAATTGTCTGAACAACTTTAAAGCAGGCATATTATCGAAAGCTCATAATATACATGCATAAAGGTGTACAGACCTAGTTCTCTGCAACATGACTGCTGATAAAAGAATTGCATATCCTGTCCTGAACATCAGATATTCAATATATCACTTTACTTTGACATTTGATTTTTTAATTCATTATCTGTTGTGTCAGCATTTGAAATGGAAATTAACAACTTATGCACTTGTATGACTTTCATTTCAGAAATATCTTGACTTGATTTCTCTTATCATAATTTATCTGAATTAATGCAATATATTGGTATTTGTCTACTTCATCAAATACTGTTTTTGCCTTTTTTCAAGGTATGTAGCTGAAATCAAAACAATGCATGCATAAAACAGTATATCTGCACTTGGAGACCAAAAATATGTGTATTCCTAATGCAAAACAATGAAAGATAAATTTCATTTCGTCTAATTAAAATCTTGCAACTTTCTCCAGTAGTTGGAAATGCCAATAATGGCAAAAACTTCTAATAATGGGATTATGAAATGTGTAAATGTTCAAAACCTGCACTATAAATACACAAATAATTAAGAGCTCCAAATGCAATGAACAAACACATAAAAAGTGCATGTACTGTGCATAAACACAACATATTTCAAGACTGCATGTGTTTCAAATTATAATACTCAACACTTTCAGATATAAGGGAAACAGGGTATACAATACAGGCTACAGTGTTTGATAAAATGATTGAAAGGCAAATGTAACATAATTTTAATAGAATAAGATATGTTGATAATATTTAAAGTTCTCAATTTTACCTGGTTAAAATTTATCATCTAATTTTTTCCTTCTTGTAAAAGGTATTAAAATATATTTTGAACTTATGGTATTTCTTAAATACACCCAAAAAATATAAGCTTTACCATTAAAATGACAGGAGTTTTCTATTTCCTGTTTCCCTTAGTGCAAACTGTTAGTATAAACACTATTTTGTACTGATTTTAAATTTACTTTGTATTTTTTTCTTTTCTTTCAATGAAATAAGGGAAATAACTCTGTCATCTGATGGATTAAATTTGAAAATCTGACAGGACAGTCAGGAAAATCATGGCAAACAAATACTACTAAAAAATCATCATAACAAACGTTTACAAAAAACAACTGTAGTGTAAAACCATTAAACTTTCGACACTTCCAGGCTATTTTATCCATAAACAATACAAATTCACATAATAAATCAAAACAGTCTATATCAGCAAATTATACAATAAAATAGAAAATTATTAATACATATTTCATAATATGAAAGATACATTCATGGCATTTCAAAATGAAAAAGAGAACGATATATGAGCATGTTTAAAACTAATAAGAATCTGATAATGGAAGCAAGATACATTATTATTTCAAGACCACATCATTATAACATAATAACAGCCTCAAAGAAACATTCAAAATATATAAGAAGCAAAGAAAGCAACCGAGGCAAGAATTTTCATATACGAGTTATCTCCCTCTTCTTGAATCTAACTAATTGTTAGCATTTCTATATGTTTACTTTTTCACTAACAGGCTTTGAGGTTATGGGTGATAGAATACTGGACTAAACCAAGATGGCACTCTATTAAAGCAATCGTGCTAATCCCCGGCATACAAACACGACTAATAAAAAGCCTAGCCTTGTGCTAAATCTACCTTCCGTAATAACAAGCAAATCATTTACCTCATAAGGATCAAGAATTCTGGAAAACCATTGGAATAATTAATAATTCATATAATGTCAATCCATCTGCCTTTTATTTGGAAGACTGACTTTTTATCTTTGTATTTTTAAAGCTTTACAGAGTGCCCATAAAATAATTTCATTTCCATTATTTGAACCTTATACTTCAACAATTTCTTTGATGTCAATAACAAAAACTTCTTCAAATTAGTAGTCTCAACTTTTCAATTTTACAAATTAAAACTTGGAAATAAATAATGTCTTAAATATGTCAGAAGTTTACTTACCATATAAAACAAAATATTAAATAATATAAACAAAAACTTTCACATCTATATAAAACATTCTGATTAAAATAACTCATCAAACATCACATCACATTCTTGCCATATACTACAACATATTTATAAACTAATATACAACTTTGATAGTCCATGCATTTCTATACTCTGATCAGTTTGTTAATGGAGAAAGCATGCAACTATATAAATATATCACCACAGCAGCTGTATAATATTGGTTAACAAACAACTGAAGTCTCTGTATTTTTTAATCCCCAACTGAATTTCTATTTTATTTTTAAAGATCTTGCTAAAGATGGAAAACAAGCCAGATTTGGTACCAGAGCCAACGTCTCTGTATTTTCTTAGTAGCTAAATAATTTTCATCTCCAAAAGTAGCACTTTATTTCACCAACATCTTAAACCAAGACTAAGAAAAGGCAAGGTGTGAAATTAATTTCAACTTCACACCTGGCATGTTTCAGTCTTTCATATTTTGAAATTGAGCAAACTAAATAATATGATGTCAGTGGTGCAAGAGAAGTGGTTTAATATGTCATAATAAGGATAGATGAAACTTCAGTGATATGTTCAACACAAGGATAAAATTTCACAGTGCAAATCAAATTTAAAATGATACATCTTTCCTAGCCATATCATTCAACGACAAGTTATACATTAATACAACATAAATTACATGGATCTTGTGAACAATCTTATTTTACAATATATATCTATGCAGTTTTCTTGCATTCACTGACTTGCTTTACTGGGCTTTTTTTAGATGTTTTCATAAAAGATGATAAAAATGAATTTATCTTCAAATCTACTCTTTTTATAGCATTTGAAAGTTATATGAAACAAAAAAGCAACTAATAACAATAAAAAAATTCAAATCAATTCTAAATTCATTCTATTAATAGATCATAATGGGTATTTAAATCACTGAAAATGACATGAAAAAAAAGATGAATAACTTCAAGCAGTCAATGAATATTTCAAGTTTTTGTACACAATTTAAATTAGTGTGGTCATGCTTGTGTTACTTACAGAGTTTATAACCCCATTTGGTTTTCCGTTTGCAATAGAGGAGGACTAAAAGGTAGAAAGGGATAAATGAATTCATCGCTACAAAAAAGTTGATGGAAATGAGATTTTGTCTGTTTCATTGCAACAATGGCTAATGTCTGATATGCATGCAATTCAGTAAGTCACCACTAAATGAGCATTTAGCATTCTATAATGAACATACTCTGGGAAAAAAGCTATAGAAAAGCAACTATACTACTGCTATACAATGGTTACTTTTTTAATTTTTTTTCATAAAGAAGCACAATTCACTTTCTCTTTATAACAGTTTTTCCAAATACTTTTCAAGACTCTAGTATAAGTCTCAATTTCCAACCATTGTAAGATAAAATTACTCATGACAGCAGTAACACCCCTATACTATTACATGCAAAGACCGTCTAAACTATACACATTTTACACTATGGCACAAAAACATTTTTATTACATTTGCAGGATAACAACAAAGACTTTTATGTTTATATACAACAACTCCAATTGCATCGGAAAAGTCAAAATATTGTCAAACTGAAATAAAAAGCTAACAAACTCAGGTTACAAATGGTGATTGCTTAACATTAGATTCATTAGTGTGCCATAGAAGTGAAAATGAAGCTGGTAAAATCTCCTGACTAAAATCTAGCAATTGGCAGAGAATAATATTTAACCATAAAAAAAACATCTGCAAGTTTTAATTTCTGTATACTTGTTCACAGCAGCAATGGTTAGCAAGTGAAATGTTTTTGCTTGACGAAATATGTTGACTTCACCAGCTTCTCTTCATCAATCAAAATGTGTACAACATTGTATTATCTAAATCATTAGATGGTTAGATGTGACAGTGATCTTGCTGTACCCTGAGAAACAACTGTTGCTTTATGAAAGCCAATCGGACAAATAATACTATATGAATCTGTTAGTATATACACATGACTTAGTTATAGCGTTTATGAACAAGCTTCTTTTCTAAAGCAAGCTGATATAGACTAAAATTTTATTCTTTTGTACAGTTGATGTAAATTTTTCAATATTTGCAACAAAATAACTGAAAAAAGATCATAAAAAAATGATTTTCAAACATACATATCTATCGTTTTTTGTTATTTAACGCAGTGTAAGTCTTCAACTTCACTGAATAACCATAAAAACAAAGCTGCATATAAAGATGTCTCTCAATCTATTTTCAAAACTATTTTACACCCAAATGTCCATTTCCTCGAACATATCCCCCTCAAAAGTAGCTTGTTCATGGAATGTGAAGCAGACTTCAGAAATCACCAAACTCACAAGCAATTATTCAAAATGGTATGTAGGGCCCCAGTAACCAATATCGAATGCCAATTACCACAACAGTGAAACCACTCATATTTATGAAGTGCAGTAAGTACCACTTTCGCGATATATGATTCTTTTGAACGTACCACCACATCAATAACAACAAATGATACTGCAAGTGTTCAACATATACCATAAATGTGTCAGTATGACATGTAGGGATGGGTACACTAAACATGCATGGACATAGGAAGGGATATACAATAAGATAAACAACGATGAATCCAATAAATACGCAGCTTAACAGAGAAATGGATAGATCAGAAAAGCTTCCATGGAATGAAGCAGAAATCACTGTTGCAAGTATTAAGTTTCGTTATTTTTGAAGCAAAAGCGAAAAAAGATCAGTTTTCACATTTCAGGTGGACTTGTCACATCTTGTCTTTGTGAAAGGTAGCCTTTAAATCCAGCTTTCAAAAATGGAACTGCTGTACCGTCAAATATAGTTTTATCATCAACGTCCATTTTTGAAAGTTTCTCAAGACGACGAGAATGTGAGAGATTGCGCAACAAAAATCCACGGAAGGCAGCTTGAAGGATAAGCAAGGCTTCATCTTTCAGCACTGCATTTGATTGTATCTCGTTCACCAATTTACGAGAAAATGTTTCTATTGACAGTTCACTGTCATTTGAGTTGTGTGTAATCCTTGAAGGATTTCGCAAGAATTTGTCAGAACTAGGCAGGTCATGAATAGTGTCCCTCGGGCTGGTAGGGTATTCAATGTCAGGATTGTCATTTTCAGTGGTGAGAGGAGATGGCTCTTCAAACCTACTTCGACTTGTATCTTCTGGATTTTCGTAATCTTGGCTTAATCGTTCATGACTTTTGGACTTGTTCTCTTGCATCTGATTTTCATGCACAGGCGAGTTCTTTTGTTGCCGTTGTTTGGCATCGTCAAGGGATGGAGAAATCTCATCATATCTACCTCTTCTGGAATATGCTCTATCAGGACTCTGACTGCTTTGTATTGGGGGTGAAGGATCATCAAACCGACCACGGTCAGTGAAGACAGGATTTGGTATTTCTGTATCTTCTTGTTGAATCGGTGACGGTTCTTCGTACCTATTATGCACGATGCTTTTTCTAAAAGTTCGACCTGGGGTTTGGTGTCGAGTCGATTCACGACTTCGATACAGATACTGAATTGGAATTTCATCTTCAACAGGTGTGGAATGCCTTACTTGATTTGATAAATCTGATATATTTGATTTCTTTCTTATAATATACTGAACTGTATTGTCGTCTCCATTTGTGTTCACAATGTTTGTTCGCAATTTGTCATCGCTATACTGTCGATGGTAAGACACTTCCTCTGGAATTTCATTTTCCACACGTGTAATTTCTCCATTGTAGTCATAAAACAGCATTATACGATGCTGAACCTCTGGTTCCGGGTTTTCATAAGAACCGCTAAATTTAATGTCATCAGGGTTCTTTAAAACCGAATAAGTAGGGGTTGGGCTCTTTTGGGACATATCATGGAGTGGGCTTTGGTCTCTGTCATACTGACACATTCGATGAATTAATCTACGTGTAAGAAAACCCTTAAAGCAAGCTTGTATTTGTGTTACAGCATTGAAGCGTGTTTTTTCATGGAAAATTTGTTGAGGTGGTTTAGACGACTTTCTACGTCTAGATAACAAATTACGGAAGCTTTCCTGCAAGTGAGAAAATGAATCGACATGAGCTGATGTTGATCGTGCCATTGACCTAAACTGATGGTTTTCGTTTTGCATTTGAAAAGTACCATTAATAATGTATGTTTGCTCTCGGTTAATATTGGATAAAGATGCCTGCAATCGTCCTGTCCTCGGTCGAACAGGGCTGATATTTCCGGTGGTCTGCAAGTCGAATCGAACAGCTGTACCTTCAACAAACAAGGGAGAATTGTCATGATTTACTGTCCTGGAAAGATGGACATTTTCTTTTGATTTTGAATTGATTTTTCTTCTAGTAATATACCCACGAAACTGGGCTTGTATCTCAGTTACAGCATTTATTCTGCGAAGTTCATTCACTCGATTTCTTTTCATGATCTCATATTTGTGTCTGTCAGAATAGCCACGGTATCTTGTTTGAATTTTAATGGCTGCTCTCCGTTTATCGTCTTCCTTGTTGCGGTCGATTTTCATCCGTATTTCTTTACGAGTTAAAAATCCTTGAATGCTTGCCAGTAGTTGTGCTACAGCATGCTGTCTTGTCTTTATTCGAATGTCCCGCCTAACTTTATACCCTCTGAAATTGGCCTGAATAATAGTTGCAGCAGAATTTCTTCGCTCTCTTGTCATTGTTTCGTACTGTTGTCTTGCTCTATATCCACGGTAACCCGACTGAATTCTAGTAACTGCTTGTCTGGCATGTAAATACCCTTTCCTTGCAGAATATCCACGGAAACCAGCTTGAATTTTAGTTGCAGAACCGTTTCGCATCTCCATGTCTTGTGAAATTCTCCGCCTTGTCAAATAACTGTGGAACAAAACCTGAACTTCGGAGGCTGCTTTATGATACCTGGCCAAAGCAGCAAGTTTTCGTCTTCTCATGTGCCATCTTTCAACATAAGCCCTAAAGCTTGCTTGCAATGTTGTTATCGCATCTTTTCTAAGCAGTATTTGATGAAGTTTTTGATTTGCTACTTTTCTCAATAAATATCCATGGAAACTTGCCTGAACTTTATCAATTGATTCGAAATAACCCTGCCTATTAATTGGAGTATCAATTTTCCTCAATTCCACTAATAAACGTTTATTAATGTCTTTACGCTCTAAAAAAGCTCGGATGTTAGCTTGAAGAAATGTTGCGGAGATTTCCCTTTCTCTGTTTACCTTGATACGTTTGTACTTTTTTCTATCTCTGTAACCACGATATCTAGTTTGAATTCTAGTCGCTGCCTTATCTCGCTCATGTATAAGTCCCAGTATGTCCATCACTTCCTCCTGGGCAGCTGACCTTAGTTTCAATAACATCTTTGTGTTTTCACGTTTCTGTATTCGACGACGTACTAAGAAGCCACGAGCAGCAGCCTGTACGACTGTAACGGCATCAACTTTCTGATCCAATAGTTTTGTCTGAAATTTAGTGAAGGATCTGTTATTATAACCTTCAACCCTATATGAATGTAACCTACCACCACCACTCTGAATTGAATTTAATTTGGAAACATACCAAATGGTTTCTTTTTGCTTTGATGCTTTTTGAAAGGAATTGGCTTCATTTGGTGTAAAATAGTTGACAAGGCCTTGTCTTGCTAGAAAACCCCTGAAAGATGCTTGTAAGCGACTGTGCAAGAAATGTTTTATCACCTTTAAACTAGAGACATCCCCTGCCCTTCCCTTTCTTGTCGGTTTTTGCTCCATGTAGGTCACCCTTGTTTTATAACCTTTATATGCAGCTTGAATTCTAGTAACTGCCTGATCGACTCCCAGAATTTGTTTTTCTACACTATCGTCCAATTCCGATCCACTGCTATCATCAACATACTTTCCGAGAAAACTAATCGTTGTACCAGACTCAATTAGGGGTGAAGTATTTTCAGAATTTATTATGGGTTCATCAAACAAAACGTTTGGGCTTCTTGAACCTTTTCCACTGTCACCCCCCTGATCTGAACCAGATTCAGCGTTTTCCACACTAAACTTTTCAACTTCCCCGCGAGAACAATTCTGTGTATTTGCGAAATCAGTCTTAATTTTCTTTTCATTCATATTTTGACAATCATTTTCTTCCACAATGGAAGTTAATTTATCTGTGCTTCTGGAGAAAGATCGTGTCATCTTAAACACAGGTCTGTTAATGGGTTTCTTTCGAGGACTGTTACTTTTTGAATCGTTTCTTTGAAACAGTTTTGAATTATTACTGTCACTCTCACTTTCAGTAATTGTTGGTTCTTGTTTATTTTGTTCGTTAACCCCTATTTTTTGTTTTTCAACTTCATCACAAGGAGTTTCAGTTCGACAGTCACTTCGAAAAGTGAAAGTGGTTTCAACTTCATCAGAATTATTTGTCAATGAAGATGAAACGAAACCCGATTCAGGCGAACAAGCACCGGTTTCTGATACACTACGACTAGAAAGAACTTCATTTAAAGCCGACATGAAATAGGGGGTGGTACTTTCATTTAACTCCCTGAACTGTTTTTTGTGTTCTTTTCGGGTTTGGTGCGCTTTATATGCAGCCTGTAGACGTGTAACAGCATCGCAAAATCGCATTGATGTTGGACCAGTTTGCATTTTTGATCGTGCAAAATTATTCTTCACTGATGCTTGAAGGTTACCTACAGAAACTTTAAAGTTATGGGTTATAAATTTCTCATCTTCATCTATTTGCTTTCTAAACAATTTCCCCCTTACAGAGGACTGCAAAAATGTAGCAGCCTGATCAAGCTGCGACTTTTCCCGTTCAACCCTTGACCTGTAACTTCTGTATCTGGACTGAATTATGATGGCAGAGGCCAAAACCTTTTCATTGCGTAACGCCAAGTTATAAGAGCTTTGGGCAGATTTAATGATCTTATCCACTGCAGCTTTAGCCTCTGATTTCAAATTCTCGTTCATTATTTTAAGTCTAGACCTATACTCCCTAAAAGCGTTCTGAATAATAGCAGCTGCTTGACCTCTTTCCCTCTCTCGTTTTAATCGAATTTGCCGAGATTTCCATGTCGCCTGAATAAGTTTTGCGGCATAGTACTCTCTGGTTTCATTCAAAAGAGTTTCTTTCATCTTCTTTCTTGTCAACCATGTCTTGAAGGCTTTCTGAATAATCCTTGATGCCCTATCAACCCTCTCGCTCTGCCTTTTGCATTTTCTGTGGCACATGGAACCCCTGAAAAAGGTCTGAATAATTCGAGCGGATCTTTTTCTTTCCAACTGTTTCCTAACCCTTTTCCTGACAAGGAACCCCCGAACTCCAGTCTGAATTATAATTGCAGCTCTGATTCTTTTATACAAGAACCCCCTAAATTTAGCTTGAATAGCTATTGCAGCCTTATTCATCATTCCCTTGTCAGCAGCAACCTTTCCTCTTACTATACGACCCCTGAAAAACGCCTGAATAATTTTGGCAGCTTCGATTTCACTGCAGAGTAGTTTTTGCTCCTCAACTCGTATTTGTCTACTTTTAATAGCAGCTTGCATTTTTGTGGTGATTTCTTTCTGTTCCTTTTTATCCTTTTCTTTCTGAAGCTTAATTTTTTCTTTAAAGTTTGCCCGAATAATTGCCAAAGTGTCATCCCTTTCCTCATTTTGTTTTAGCCATTCAATTCCCTTCTTCCTGCTTAAGAATGAATGGCAGGATGCCTGAATATTTGTGACTGCCAAAGATATATTTACTTCTTTATTATGTCTGTATTTCTGGTAAGCACTTCTAATCACGTTTGCAGCATGTACATGATTTTCAGTATATGTATCCATTTGTAAATGATTGAAATTATCTTTCCCTTTCAGTTTTTTTTTATCTTCATCTTCAATTTCCTTCCCAAGCAAAGTGACATCTCTTTTACATTTCCCATTAAAAATTTCTATTCGTGAAACCTCCCCAAATGTAACCTGTTTCTTTACATACAATTTTTTGTCAACCGTTTTGGTTTTATTTAATTTTCTAGCTCTATATCCCCTGAAAAATGCCTGAATTTTGACAGCTGCATCATTTTGGCAGATTGATTCAACCTCTGTATCGGCTTCATGAATTTGAAATTCAAGATGCTTTCTAAAAATCATTCCCCTAACTGAAGCCTGTAAAACTGTAACTTCCTCTGAATTTTGTTTGAACTTTGTTCTTCTAAAGGCTACTGAACGGGAAAGGTGACCCCTTGAGCTTGCCTGAAGATATGTAGTAGCTAACTGCTTCATCTTGATCAATTCTAACTCAATTTCGTCGTCTTCAATTTCATTTGACAAGCTGACATCTTGTTTTTTCCACATAACTTCAAGACTCTCATCAAAGCTTCCAGTTCTACTTGTTTTTAAAACTGACTCTGATCCCAGACTATCAGTCCCCTCAAAACTACCCATGTGTCCCAAATTTGAAATTTTGCCAAGACGACTATCTGGTGGAAATATGGTATTACCCAATTCAAAATTAACAGTCATGCTTTGACCATCACCGGGAGACCTATTATCTAAATGTGTTTCAAAATAATCTAGGTCCAAAGGGTCACTAGCTTGACTATCAGTTGCCGACCGTAATCCACTTCCTTCACGATGAAGGGGATCAGATTTCCTGACCTCAAAATATGGAAAACTCTTATGACGTTTTGATCTTGCTACCAATACTGGGAACATCTTTTCTAAGTCACTTGACAATATTTCGGGATATGTTTTATTCTTTACAACTAGCCCTGGGTAGGCATTATTTGAATACCTGAGAGAAACTTCTACACTTTTGGACCGATCAGAATCAATAATTTCACTTTTCATACTCCGATCAGTATCGAGCAAATCATTTAAGTCTTCAGCTGTAAACGACTTTGACTTATTAAGAAGTATTGTAGGTAGTTTAATATCTTCTTTAGTACTTTTTTTAACCTTTCTGGTAATTTTCACTTCATAATTTTTTAAATCTTTGATTCTACCTAAAGTTTTAGATCTTTTTAGGACATGATTTAATTTCTCATCAACAGAGGATAACTGCCTGTGTAATGTTAAAGAGGATCTCCTAGCTCTATCTTTTACATAAAAATCGGGAGTGATCAACTTGTGACTGCACAGTGCAGGGAACTTTGTCTTTCTTTCAATTTCATATCTCTCACCACCTTCATACTTTACGTCTACAGACTGGTTTGTTTTTGGAGTATTATCATTGCTGTCTTTTCTATTCATTTCCATGTGAACATTCTCATCTGAAAACTCTGTAAGCTTGTACATTTTATCCTTACATTTAAATGATAAATTATCATTTTCATTTTGTGACAATGCTTCATTTACAGACTCTTTTGTACAATCAGCATGAATTTTACAATTTTCATGAGACTCTACTAATTCTTTATCTGTTTTAGTATTTTCATCAGATGAAGTAATCTTACTAGTTCCCGTAGATCTAAATACTTCTACTTGATCTTTGTCTACTTCACTGCTTTCCAAGCATAACTGTTTATGGGTCCCACCCCTAGTCAAACCTGAATTCTTATGAATATTATTCGTACTGGCCGTTTTTGTATTCGATTTGTCTACCTTTGTATGATTTTCAGACGATATTTCACCACAGTTTTCAGATATAAGTGACTGAGACTGACTGATATTAAAATGTTTATCAACCCTAGCATGTTTTTCATCTACTCTATTATCAGTAGTTTTAGATGCTAAAACAGCAAGATCACTTTTAGATAATGGAGTGTTAGACATTTCATCATCACAATATACCTTTTTCTTTCGATAGTCTTTTCGTGCTTGATGACCTCTGAATCCAGCTTGTATTTTTGTGGCTGCTTTTTCCTCTTCTTCATGCTGTGCTTTTTCCTTTTTCTTTTGCTCAACTTCTCTTCTCGCTTGATGTCCACGGAATCCAGCTTGTATTTTCGTTGCTGCTTGTTCCTCTTCTCTGTTTCTGTCATCTCTAAACTGCTTCTTTTGATTTATTTCCTTTCTAGCTTGGTGTCCCCTGAAACCTGCCTGGATCTTTGTTGCTGCTGCTTCTTCTTCAGCATTCTTTTCCGATCTCTGTACTTTCTTTTGTGCTACTTCCTTTCGAGCCTGATGGCCCCGAAAACCTGCCTGAATTTTTGTGGCAGCAGCATCCTCTTTAGAATTTCGCACATCACGTACCTGTTTTTTATCTCTGATTTCCTTGCGAGCTTGATGCCCACGGAAACCTGCTTGAATCTTTGTTGCTGCTGCATTCTCTTCCTTGGTCTGTTGTGCCTTCTGTGCTTCATCCTTCTTCCTCTTATCCTCTGTTTCCTTCTTTTTCTTCAACTCTCCGACTTCTTTTCGGGCCTGGTGTCCTCTGTAGTTAGCCTGGATCTTTGTGGCAGCCTTCAGAAAAAAATAAAACATTAATGTTGTTCATTTATGTTATTTTTTGTCAGCAGTTTAACGTTTAATAAAAACATTCCTTCACCGTTAGATATGAAAATTCACTTGTGCTTATTAACCAACCACCTTTAAACTGTCAGTGATACAAAATCAGGAAAGCTCCAAATAAGTTTCAAACATAATAAAGCATGTGATATGCTGCACTTTTCTTGTATTTTGAAGAAAATTGTCACATTTGTTATGTTATTTGTCTTCTAAATCCCTTGAATGTGAATGCTGTAATGTTCTTACGTCGACAGCTATTACAAGCAGTATCGTAGTATTTTAGAAGCAAAATGGCTAACTGTATATTTTAGACAGAAACACTTTTAAAGATTCCTATGCGATAGATGATTTATAGTATGTTGAGCAAATATTAAAAATCAGTACTTACCTTTTTGAAGGGTTTAGATAGATAACACAATATTTAACAGATGAACAACAGAAAAGTTGAGAAGGAAGATATGAAGAGGAGAAATCCCTGCTGTACTATTCTGCTATAGTTACGGCCTATGACCGACTGCAAGGTAATTTGCTTTTTTTTCCTTTCAGGTAATATTTTCATAATCAGCTTCTATTCTACAATTAGTTTCCGGAATTAGTTTTTAATCATGATTGCTAGTCTTGGGAATTTTATTTCATGATGGCTTGAAAATAATACATGTACATATATTTACAAACCAATGCAATGCTAAAGAGTGACAGTCAAAGATCAAAGTGTTCCAGAAATTTTGGAGATATGAATATGTTATCATTTTAATATCACATTTCTGTTTATTTTTATTCCAGAACAATTTATTTTTATTTTTTGTATGTATCAAATAATACCGTTAAAGCAGTGACAGGAATGATGTAAATTCTTAATTCTGCTGAGATGAACGTGTTGAAGTTCACTGGAAAGTATGGGTATAGGGGTAATTGTTTACATCACAACATCCCTCTATCAACCTTGACAATATCATAACAAATTTTATTGCTGTTCTCCATCTCAAAGTTACTGTAAGCACATGTCTGAGCAATCCTTTCGTTACACCCTTTATAAAATTTACTTTTGATTTTACCAATTACCTTTGTTTCTGAGACTGCTGTAACATAAAACTGAACCAATGGTTGTCCAAAATTAAAGTTAGGTCTGATGGAAATTGATGAAAATAGATTGAACAATACATGGTTGAGAGCAGGCCTGCTGATAATACTGGACTATTTAAGTGCATAGGGAAAAATTATATTACAAGGAAACATGTTTACTTCTGCATTTCTTTTTAATGAAGAAAAATATGAGAAGATTTATATGCTTTAAATTTATTCATATATTTCTTATTAGGACTATAAAAAACCAGACAACACGTTCATTTCATAATACAGCAGGTTTAGGATAAGAAAGAACAAGAGGCTCTCAAAGAGCCTGTATCGCTCACCTGGGCCTTCACAAAGATTAGCA
>JAOXYH010300481.1:0-15024 GCA_028566455.1 Botula fusca | reverse complement strand
CTACCCCCCCCCGCCCCATCTGTCTCTAGTATCAAAAAATGCATCTTCCTATCAACTACTTTTGCGTAATTATAGGAGATAAGAACAAAGAAATTTGCATACGACCAACAAAATGTGAATTAAACAATTAGTGAGTATATTTCAGTGTTCGGTCCACCCATTCAGTACTGGATTAAACTTGTAATAATCGCTTTTATGAAAAAATGTCATTGCTTTATGTTTATATATCTTTCTTCTATCATTTCAATAGAAATTTTCACCAGAAATTTTTGTGCGCAGATGTAGGAAAAAACGGTGCGCAATTGTAAAAAAAAAAGTTCGCAAATGTAATAGCTCTTAATTGCAAAAAGTGTGCAGTTGTAATGCAGCCATATTTGGAGGGTTCGGAAAAGTACTGGAAATGCTAAGGCAAGATACAATGTACTGTCTAATGTTTTAATTGTTGGACAAAAATGAAAAAGACTGATTATATCATTGGGAAGTGATCTGGTATTACATTCAGTGAAGAATTGAAATATGTTGGAATTCCCATTACATTTCAAAATGGTCATGTAGGAGAAAAGAATGTTTCTGAGAGACTGAAAGTACACAAAGTGACATAGAAAAGATGTTTGTTTTTAACAAAGAGTTAATGCCCTTCTTAAGCAATCTTTCAGTTTCAACCATAAAACAGCAGCTAGAGTTACTGTCAGAGGAAAATAAGAGTGCTAAAAACCTTACAGAAGTCACTAAAACAAAAAACTCAGTAGTAGCTTTTTTTTTTTTTTGAAAGGGGGGAGGTGTCCCAGGCAATATTAAACTGCAAAAAGACAAAGAGGACTAACTTTGTTGTAATTAATTATAAAAATCACTGAGGAGCAAACATTAATGTTGTAGTGGCAATAAGGTTGCTGAGCCTTAGCCATTGCTCAATTTTCCTTTTCGTGTGTGCACTGTGAGCATTTTTACAGAAGAACCATATACTTCAATTATAACCAAATTCTTATAAACTTTCCCGCTTAAACTTACCAACAAGAGAAATATCCTATCAACATGCTACAAAACAAATTATGAGTGTGCAGTGGAGGCCGGAATCTGAGTCACAAAGTCACCCAAATACATAACTCAAAAAAAAAAGAAAACATCACAATACCCTCAGAGAAAAAATGACACACTGCATTATGTTTTACACGATAACATCAGACCCATTCTAAGATAGAAATAAATTAATAATAAGTTATTGCCCTTGGTCATTTGTTTTAATCATAAATAAATAATATCTACATAATAAGACAATAAAACACACTACCTGTTGTCAGAATCGTTAACTTCATCACAATGTACCAGTTTCCTTGAGGACTGAATTAAACATGTATTCCTTTTGATGCTCAGAAAACACTAATTAACACTTAATTAACATGATGTCATCAAACAAATAACGACTTGTCACTTAAAACAAAACACCGCTAATTACAGGTGTACAACATCAAGTCATAGCATGTGGCCTTAACACTTTCTGTTCTTATTGTTGTGTATAAATGGTAATTTATCTATGTACATACAAGTCAAATCATCCATAAAAACGTGGAAAAAATTAACAAGGGACCCACTCGTCTGCGACCGGACAAATCGGCAGACCATGTCAAAATCAGTCCTAAATTACGGGTTCTGATGCTATCTTTATTCTAATTCATATAAGTCTATCATTATTTGAATCAGATTAGAATATTTTAAGTGTTTAATACTTATGAGTATATACTTTGTATATTTTAACTTCCTAATGATAAGGACCCTCCCATAAAGTTTAAAGCTCAAATTTCACAACTTTTCTCTTTGAAGATTCTACTATTATGCAAAAGGTGAAAAAAAAATATTGAGTGTTGTAATGATGCCAAGATGCAAGTGAATTTAAGAACAGGTTTTAACTTCCTTAAGCCCACAAACATATATCTTCAGAATTTTATTTCAATATCCACGGTATCAAATTGCAAAAGAGTTAAAATATTCATTCTGGTAATAAAATCTTTTGTATTTTGTTGATTTTTAATAATGCTATATATATTAATTTCAAATTGCTGTTTATGGAAACCTGCGGTAAAAGTAGTGTTCTATTCAAGAGTGCAAGACTCACATTCATGAAACAAGAAATGTACTTTTCAAAAGTATGACTGTATGAGTCAAAATACAAGAAATGACTTTAAACTTTGTGAGTACCATATCTTTTCTATGGTGTACCAGCTCTTCTCCATAAATCAAAGCCAGTATGCTAGCTATTTCTGAAATAACTTTGTAAGCAACAATATAATTAATTCTTCTTTACCTATAGAGAGATTCCCACATTCTGAAAAGTTCTTGAGCCAGTTGGAAAATGTTTAAACCAAGAAAGCACCAAGTTACCCAAATGTTTCAACTACATCTAGCTGTTTAGGTATATTGCATTTCTTGAACCACAGGAACATTTTCCCTATGAACAAATCTCTGGGATGATGTTACTTTATTACTTTATTCAGCTTCAATGAATAAAACCATGAATTCTGTTACATAACTTTTAAAGAAACTTTTGTGATTTGAAAATAAAAACCAATTTTCAGAAGATATTGAAGTACACCAGATTATACAAAAGAAATTCAAATTGATTTCCTCTGAAATATTGAAAAATTCCTTTAAACCTAATCCACTATTGTTTGCAGACAAGCTTACAATGAAGGGTCGTTCACGATAACTTCTAAACAATTCGCCTTTTCTAACTAGGTATTTAAGATATGTATTACATAATCGTTCAATTTTCATAACGTTGTGTTAACAAGAACGATGTTTAATAAGAGTTCAGACCACTTCAATAGGAATTTATTCTGGCAAACCCTTCGGCAAATATTTTAACATCATCGTACATGGTTACAATATTCTCAAGATGTTGATATTTATATTGGCTAAGGGCACTACATTGCAGTTTGAATATTTCAAATTAGAATTTAATCAAGTGAATCGTTTGTTCATTCGTTTATTCATTATTTGCAGTAGTCTCTTTAAACCCAAGTCTGACTAGATCTAAAATGCTTTCAATTCCGAAAATGCAATTTTCAGGTTATGGTTTTTTAAATTTTTAAAATGAACACTAAAATTGTCTTTAATGAATAAAATATTGTAATGTACATTATCATTGGGTATTTATTGAAACAGGGAAACTGTAAAACAGTAATGTTATGGCATGATTGATGGTCTATAGGCAAAACAGGCAATTTAACACAGGAATATGCTGCCTTTGGGAAATACACATCATATATGTTTGTTGCTTAATTTGAATAACTACAATATGCACAACTAACTGAAAAAATATGTTGATTAAATAATTTTATAGAACTTTCTGTCTATATACTGACAGCCATGCAGCTAGGAACAGTTTTGAATAGTCCAAAATCCGTACGAGATCTGTATTCCTCAACAAAAAACGCCTATCATTTTCTATTACTGGTGGCAGAATATTTTATTAGCAATGTATGCAATGATTCCAAATGGCAAATGTCCTGTAAAATTGGGTTTGGGCACTGTTAAAAGTTGTTGATCAAATTTACCATATGTCCAGTAAACATTAGGAAATTTTCATATCAAACAACAGTTTGTCATGTAAACATGCTCTTCTGTCCAGTGGTCTCAACATGAACTGGAATGAACGTCTGGCAAATGATGAAAAAAACTTGGGAAACACTGATGTACCGGTATGTACTGGTATGTGACAATCAGAAAAATGGCCACTGACACAAACTTATCAAATAAGTCAAAATTCACAGGACTGTTCTGGGTGTTCAGTAAATAATGGTAACAAGAGGAAAGCTTACTGGTTTAATATGCTGAGGGATGGAAAGCTATTGTTGGAAAGGTTAATATATAACTCAGAATGAAAATCTTGTATAAGCTTCACAATTTTTATAGCTTTCCATTTTAAAGTTGCTGGTACAAATGCAGATTAAATTTCAAGAAGATATTAACAAAAATAGCAAACATGTGCCACTGAAAAAAACTTATAAAATCTATATAAACAGTTATCTCCCCTTCAAAGATAGCAGTAGACAGGTGTTCCATCGTTCATGATAAAACAAGACAGATGTATGATAACACTTATACCGTGTTCACACGAATGTCGATTTAAATTCCCAATTATGTCAGTTCGGAATTCAAGACACATTGCGTTTACATGCTTTTCTGAACATGTATATTACACTAATTCCAAACTAAGAATTGTACGATCGGAAAGCTAAAAATAAACGGTAAACAATGAATAAAACGGATGTGAGCCTGATATTGCGTTCACACAGTAAGGTTAATTCGGAATTGGTGTAAATTCAGATGTCAAACCACGAGAGAGTGACTTCGGATTGACAACTTCGGAATTAATACGGATTACGTACGAACGAAAAGCGTATTAAGGAGCAATTCGGAATTAGAGTGGTCGTGTGAACGGGGTATTAGACAGCATGTCTTTGCTAAGAATTGTTATACTATACTTATTCTTCCAAAACAAATGGTATTTCTTGTACTTATCAAAATGCTTACATGTACATGGTTTTTTTTCACGAAACACGACAAAAGCATAATACAAAAAATATTAGAACTTCAAGAACATAGTATTGTATCAAATGTATCAAATAGGAAGCTTTAGTATTTCGGTTAGCAAAAGAAAAAGGAGAGTAATTTGACTTATCATGCTTATTAAGGTTTTTTCCCCATCTTCCTGTCCATAAATTAATTTGTCTATAAAACTTACACTTAAATTCAAATATTTTCACTTTAAAGTACTGAATAAAGATTTACAATGCTCTTCTACAATCAAACGCTGAGACTTAATATAAAATCAAAGACAGATTCATTTAGGAAACAAATCCTACCTCTGGGTTTTCTTCCATTGTCCTTCAAAAACAGAAAGCCAATTTTTCAAGATCCTAAAAGTGTTGAACAAATTCCACATGCATGTGACAAATGAAATCATAAAATATCCAGCCACTTGTAACAATATGTCTTAACAAAATATTATGTGTAATTTCACTCTATAAAACTTCAACAGTGGTGGGGCAGAGTAAATATTGTACCCTGGTAATTTATATACCCATCAATTTAAAATGAATTATTGTTAAATTTTAAAACCATAAATATCAACAAGATATCATTAATTTACAATGATTGAACCTTACTACATGCACTCATTTACTAGCAGGGTTAAATTTTGTCTTTTTTCACTTAGTCTCTTTTTAACAAATATTAGATTTTAATGTCCATTAAACGAGAAAATACATTTTTATGATTTTAATGCCTTAAATTTATTCTAAAGCTGACAAACCTTCATTTTGAGGGATATTTTATCCCTTATTTGAGGGGTAGACCTGCAAACAAGGGATTCCTGGTTTGGTGACCTGTTCCAAACCTGTTTATTATAAAATGCACTTCTGTACCCATATGGGTTGATGGAATTATAAATAAAAACAAAGATATATTTATTTTATCTATAAAGAATAGAACATAGTAATAAAATACAATATTTGTCACTTGTGTCAAGGAGCGATTCTGCTGCCAGAGATATATAATGGTTTTATATGTCTATGATGCTGCAGAGTATTAGGACTGGGACGAATATATTGATATATATTCGTCCCTGATTAAGAGAAGCACTTTAATTTTAAAAAATGTAGTTTTTTATCAACATTCCCCATGTTTCGAAATTAAGTATGCTAGGTTCCTTTTTTAAATGTAAAATGATAAGTCTGTGATTTGACAAGCTGACTTCATCTCCCTTTTTTAAATGGACAATTTCATCTAAAAGTACATCTTACCATGTCTTTCAGTGTTGCTTCGTCTTTTCCTCGAAAGTCATGAATTATTTTTCCCTCCATTTCAAAAGTGAAAGTAGCGTGTTATCCTTAAAATAAGTGTTTTAGCCCCGAGCGCGTCCGGTGCTCTCGATACATCCAGAAACAAAAGAACTGTCCGGTATCGCTAATCCAAGACGTTCATTGAAAAGTTATCGGCGACAGTCTTTATGTATAGAACAAGATAATAAACGCCCTTTTTATTTGTGGTAGATGGATCAATATGACATTTGTTTCAATACAAAATCAATCAAAAGGTGCGCAATAAGCTTTACATGTCTAAAGGACCAAACGGACACTCATAACGGGTACATGTTTTATCACAATAAAAATCTATTGATCTTACATTTATTATCAATGAATGGAATGTTAAAGTATCATAGGCCTTTACAAATATACACCATTATCAAAATTTAATTTAATATCAACATGTTTATTTTTAATTGATCTAATTAATGAAGCAAATCTTCTGAATACGTTTCATTCCTTATTCTAATTAACACGATGACATAAGGTTTTAGAGCGTTTAAGCCTAAAGATACACCAAGGAACAATGCTTATCAAAAGAACAAATATGAATCCCTAAAACAAAATGGTAACTAAAATCTCTCTCTTTCTCCTTGTCTCTTTGCCGCTGAAATGAACAGGGGACCCGGAAATATATGTGATTCATGTTAGCCAGTGGCCACGGTAAACTTATATCGAAGAGCCCATTTTAAAATCTCATAATTGCTAAAGTGAAAACTACACTGATGTCATGTTGAACTCCTTCCCCTATAAAAAGGATAAGAAAAAAAAAAGAACATGACCAAACGCAACGATTTTTTTAACTCAAATAAGACGAAAAGGACCCAAGAGCCTGTATCACTTACCTGGCATCTATAGATGCCTAATACTGACTAATTTTTTTTTACTGACTGGTCAGTAGAAATCATCATCACAATACAAAAGGAACGAAAATAAGGGTGTAAAATCAATATCGTTGATGAAATCGCAGTTCGTTGGAACAATTCTTGTAAAAAAAAAAAAAATTTCTCAACATAACTATAAAATGCCTTGCAACACTCATTTTGTTTTTATCATTTTTAATTCTTTAAAAAGACAGGGTGCAATAAGGACTGTTTATGACACAAAAATTGAAATACACTTGATGTTCTAAGTTTTTACAATCTATAATATCTCAATTTTCAAAATCAATTTAGTATGTTGACAAATTAAGTTTTGATATGGCTATTTTGGCACCTTAATTAAGCCTAAAAAGGGAAAAATCAGAAATGCAAGTTGCACCACCTAAAGACCATCATGCAATGTTTGCTTTGAATTGACTTGCTGGTTTCGACAAGAAGAATTTTCAACATTTTTCCCATAAGGTTCTTCTTTAAACTATGTCCCCATAATGGCAGCCACCTATGGATGGTGGTCAGGGTTTACAAATACAATTTTGACAGTTGTCCACCTTAGAACCGTCAATGCCATGTCTGCTTTAAATTGGTTTCAAAGGAGAAGATTTTTAAAACATTTTTCCCTAAGAGTCCTGTGTTAAACGATGTCTGCTGATGGCAGCCACTCTGGATGGAGGTTGGGGTTCACAGGATAAAATTTTGAAATTTAACCATCTAAGGACCAACCATGCAATGTTGGCTTTAAATTGGCATACTTGTTTCAGAGGAAAAGATTTAAAAAATATTTTCCCCATAGGGTTCTATGTTGAACTATGCTGCGGTGTTGGTCATCTTGGATTTCTGATTGAGTTGAAAAGAACAAATTTGAAACACCACTATACCAGAACCATTCATGCAATCTTTAAATTGACATACTTGTTTCAGAGGAGAAGATTTTTAAAACATTATTTCCTTAGGGTTCTATGTAAACTATGTCCTGCAGTGGCAGCCATCTTGGATTTCTGATCGGCATGAAAGGAACAAATTTAACACCACTATATGAGGATCATTCATGCAATGTTTGCTTTAAATTGGCTTACTTGTTTCAGAGGAAAAGATTTTTAAAACATTTTCCCATAGGGTTCTATTTTAAACTATGTCCTGCGGTGGCGGCCATCTTGATTTTTGATCGGGCATGAAAAGAACAAATTTGAAACACCACTATATGAGGATCATTCATGCAATGTTTGCTTTAAGTATTAGATACACCCATGAGGGCGTCAGCTCGATTGGGTGTATCTAATTTACACCAGGATATATAGGACCAATGCAGAATGATAGCTTTCAATAATTTAGAAGGGGGGTTTTTCAGGAATTTGACATTATTTCAAGAGAAAGTGTTTTAAATGCAGGGTATCCAATTACATTTAACGACATCCTGGTGTAAATTGGCTTACTTGTTTCAGAGGAGAAGATTTTTAAAACATTTCCCCATAGGGTTCTATGTCAAACAATGTCCTGCGATGGAGGCCATATTGTATTTATGATCGGCGTGAAAAGAACAAATTTGAAACACCACTACATGAGGATCATTCCTGCAACAGAACAATTCCTTTGGCCTTTTGGTTTCTGATAAGAAGATCTTTGAATTTTCAGCCAATCAGAATTTTTTACCCTGGTGGCCATGTTGGATTTCGGATCGGTACAAAATGGACAAATCTGATAGCTATCGTCCAAATACACATTCATGCGAAATTTGGTTCCAATTGGTTAAGAAGTTTCAGAGAAGAAGATTGAAGTTACGGTACGACGACGACGCTAAAGACGCCGACGACGGACGCAAAGTGATGACAATAGCTCACATTGTCCTTTGGACCAGGTGACCTAAAACGAAAAAGAAATTTCAGCTGGTGTTTTATTGGCCGCATGTATGTTTAACTTTAATGTTTATACACGTTATGTATCTTTGAGAGTTACAAAACATATGTAATATTATGGCTGCAATGTCACTGAAGCCGAAAACCGTACAGATTTCATCGAAATTGTACAAATTCTTCGTATTGTTGATAAACTGTGGAATCCACGTGCATTATAATGATAAAACATGCCATGATTTTCTTAAAGCAATCATTCTGCTATTCTGTAGTCGTTTGAAAACAATGTTATACAAATTTTGAAAAATGCGTTAATGCTTGGACCAGAATTGGGCCTTATCGCACTTACTCTTTTATACAAAAATTTCTCCCTTTTCATTTCTCATTGTATTTTGTTCGTGTTTCGTTTTAGATTTTAGCAGCTCCATCCATGACTTTACCAGTTTACCTGACATTTGTTAATTCATACATGTACTATAAAATTTCAATGACTTCTATGCCGGAAACAAACAAACAACACAACTGTGTCAGATTCCATTGAAATTTTCATGTATGATAGTTTTTTAACTACCCTCTGTTAATGATTTGAAATATCGTAACGAAATCAATTGATAGCGCTAATCAACCATTTCATTTCCCAGTCACTATTGTCGTATTTGTCATGCAGTGTCGACAATTCTCGACAGGTCAGAAAATGCAATGCAACTTTTATGCATTCTCATATTTTCATAGCAAAGAAATACACTGCAGCGTCTTCCCAGTTTTGCTAAAGGCCCTTTATTATCACCTTGCCCAACGGAGTTGGGAAGAGGATATACCGGTAACGTTTCGTCCGTTCGTCCGTTCGTCAACCCGTCCGTCACATTTTAAAAATTTGTGTTAAGGTGCATTTCTTGAATACTATATGGCATATAGTCTTGAAACTTCATCGGTTGATACATCTTCATCTTGAATAGTACCGAAAAGCCAAAAACAATTGGATCACTGACATACATTTCATTCCTAATCGACTTTGGTGAACATTTTGAACAGTGGCTGTTCATTTCTTGAATACTATATGGCCTATGGTCTTGAAATTTCATCGGTGGAATCTTGGATAGCTCTGAATAGCAATGCAACAACTGGGACACTTTAATCTACTTTCACGCTTGGTCAACTTTGGTTAAAGTTTGCGTTCAGGCCAATTTCTTGAGTACTATGCGAAATATACTGTTGAAACTTTACAAGTATAGTACCGAACAGCAACAAAACAATTGGGTTACTTTCTGCATTCTAATGCTTGATCTACTTTGGTTAAAGTTTGCGTTAAGATCCATTTCTTGTATACGGCATGTAGTTTTGAAACTTCTTCAGTGGATACATCCGCAATAGTACCATACAGTCATGCGAAAATCGGGTCACTTTGACCCACATTTCACGCTTGATAGACTTTGGTTGATTAAGTTTGTGTTTAGGTCATTTTCTTGAATACTATAAAGCAAACAGACATGAAACTTCATCACAGAATTTATCATCGGTAGTACCAAAGAGCTATAAAACAATCGGATCATTTTGACCTGCATTGGTTGACTTTGAACAATGAGCGAGGGGATTATTTGTCGTTTCCGACCGCCCAACGGTTTTTTCTTTTTCAAAGTAGTTAGTAATCGTCTTCCCAAGATTTTGGTGCACACTCTGAAAGATTGAACCCATATACCGTATATAAGTGGTTATTTTCGCTGGGATTTAATTTTCGCTTTTTTTCGCGAGGTTCTTGCATGCGCGAAAATTACAGACCGCGAAATATAAAAATACGTTGAAAGTGTATTGCATAAAGAACCATTTTGCGAAATTTTCGTCCCGCGTAAATAAATACACCCCATTTTTAAACATTTTCGCGAAATTTGGCTCCCGCGAAAATAACCACTTATACGGTAGTTTTGCAAACTATATGGCAAATAAACTGACTCGGTTTCTCAGTTGCAAAACTTTCACGTCAGACTTCAATACAAAGTAGTAAAACCACAAAGGGTACATTTCGGCCCTGCAAAACGGAATTTGTAATATCATGACATGAAAAATGTTCGGACTCCCTAAGACATCCACTTCAGTTTGAGAATAAAAACAAATTCAGAGAGAAATGCTTGGCTTTTATTATGAAAACAGTATTTCAATTTCACGATCCTGACCACATTTGGCGTATTTTGCAAGATTTTTATCCTGTTATTATCTAGAAAACATTGGCCACACTTCTTAACCAAAATAATTTTAGGATGAAAAGATGTGTTTTGATGAGATTGACATTTTGGTTGGAGAATGTAACCAACATTTTGTCTTAGAAAATCTAGGTTAAAATATGAGAAAAATCGGACAAAAAGCTGCATTTTTTAATCAAATAAACACAATTATGACGTCGATATGACGTCACTTAAGAATTATTTTTGTCTAAAAGTATCATTGTTTTTATGCTTACATCTTTTAAGTGAAAAGCTTAGATTTATGTTTACATATTTATTCAGTTATTAATTTTACTTAATTTTAGCGCCATTTTAGATTCTTAGAGAATCTACTCCTCTAAATGTTAGATTTGATGTTTTTGAACATAAACTGTTTCTTGCCCGGAGCATCGAGCAGAGTTTTATGATTGTCACTGTGACCAGTGGAGGGCTATGGCAGCACATTTGAAAAAAGAAATAAAAATTAAAGAAATTTAGGAGAATTCGAGTTTGTAATCACGCTGTGAAGACTGTGAGTATATCCTTTATCCATTTAAAACTGCTATAACATTCAACCGGTCGGTTTTAGTTCCGAATTCTCTAATTAGCTTAAGAAAACCCCAGAAACACTTATCAGGGCCCAACCGAGTATTGGTGGGTCGCCCTATAGCGATTGGTCTGTCCGTGCGTCCGCCCTCATACTTGGAATTAAATAATGACACTTTACATGATGATTATCCGCCACTATTAGAAGGCATACTATGAACAAGGTTGGGATCTCTATCTTGGAGGTCAAGGTCACAAACTTAGTTAAAGTTTGCAAACCCTAGGTGCCCCTTCCGAATCGTCTGCGCAATATCTCGAGTACCGCTTGGAAATTAAATAATGATACGTTGCATGTTATTCACCACTTTTAGAATGTGTGTCATGAATAAGATGGTTTGCTTACCCTATGACACACCTAGTTGTCTCCATCCTAATCATGTTCTCTCTATATCTTGAGTGTCGCTTGGAATAAAGTAATGATACCTTACACGCTTATTCACTATTAGAAGGTGTATTATGAATAAAGTTGGAATCTCTTGTTGGTCAAAGTCACACACTTGGTGCTTGCTACATCCATCCTAACTCAGTTCCCTCTATATCTTGAGTACCGCTTGGAATTAAGGAATGATAGAATAATGTTGGAACTCTACTGAATGATCTTGAAGGTCAAGGTGACAAACTTAATTTCAGTTTGCAAACCTTAGGTGCCTCCATCATAATCTTATCAGCTCGATTTCCTGGTTACTGTCTAGAGTTAAATAGTTATACTTTTGTGTGGTTGTTCACCTCTACTAGGAGGTGTGTCGCAAATAAGACTGGAATATCTATCTTGATGATCAAGGTCACAAACAGTTCAGCTTTGCAGACCCTACATCCATGTTCACAAGTTGTGTCCGCTCTGTATCTTGAGTATTGCTTGGAGTTAAATGATGAAACTTAATGTGATTATTCTACACTACTAGGAGATGTGTCACAAATATAATTGTAATCTCTGCCTTAAAGGTCCAAGTCACAAACACTTGCTAGTGAGCCAGTCTGCAAAATCAATATTTCTAGACTGCTGCCAGTTCATGTGTACATGTACGATTTGTGTAGTGTTTGTTACTCTTGCCGTCATAAATGGTGCCCCCTCTATTTCTTGTTTACTGCTTAGAGCTAAATAACAATCAGTGTACTCTGTATGATTGTTCACCACTACTACAAGGTGTGTTAGTTTGTAATCTCAATCTTGAAGGCCAACATCTCGAACTATGATCATTTTGCAGACCCTACAATGTACATCCATGTTCACATGTAGTGTCCGCGCTTTATCTTGAGTACCACTTGGTGTTAAATGATGATGCTTTATGCAACTGTTCAACACTACTAGGAGATATGTCACAAATTGATTGGAATCTACCTTGAAGGTCAAGGTCACAACCTTAGTTTCAGTTTGCAAACCCTAGGTACCGCCATCATAATCGTATCAGTTTAATTTTCTGGTTATTGTCAAATGATAATACTATGTATGATTGTCCACCACTACTAGGAAGTGTGTCACAAATAAGATGTCACAAACAATTGCTGGTGAGTCAGCCTGCAAAATCAATATTTCTAGAATGTTGCAGTTCATGTGTACATGTACGATTTGTGTAATGTTTACTACTCTTGCCACCTTCATCATAAATGGTGCCTCCTCTATTTCTTGGTTTATTGCTTAGAGTTAAATATCAATATGTGTACTCTGATTGTTCACCACTACTACAAGGTGTGTAAGGTTGTAATCTCCATCTTGAAGGCCAACACCTCGAACTTGACCCTACATCCATGCTCACATGTCATATCCATTCTGAATCGTGAGTACCACTGAGATACTTTGTGCGATTGTTCAACTGTCACAAATATACTGGAATCTCTACTTTGAAGGTCAAGGTCATAAACTTAGTTCAAGTTTGCAAACCATAGGTGCCTCCGTCATAAAATGTTTCCGATATACATGAATGTCCATTTCTTGTTTTTTTCTTAAAGTTAAATGAAAATACTTGGTTTGATTCTTCACACCTATTAGAGGGTATGTTTATGTTGTGAAATAGATTGGGATTTCTGCTTTGAAGGTCAAAATCACACACATGGCCTAACTTTGCAGATTCTGGATCTGTGTTCCTTGGTCGTTTCACTTTATAGTTGAGTACTGCTTGGAGATGAATGATGATACGTAACATGATTGTTCACCATTGCTAGTAGGTGCTTCACAAATAAGATTAGAATCTGTATCTTGAAATTCAATGAAGCACACAAGCGGGGCCTCAGGAGGTGGTGGCCATGTCTAAGATATCTAGATACTAATTGCTTTCCTAAGATTGAAAAAAATATTTTAGTCCAAATTCCTGCAGAGCTTGCGCGTAGTAGATTTACCCACATGGCTATACAAAGTTTGAGACAGCCAGGTTATTTGTGTCAGTGAGAAGTTCCCGAGACTGATATCGGAAAATTATTGGACTGTTCGACCGACAACATATTTGTTTTGTTTAGAGGTCGTGTTTTTCAACAGACAGTTGGGGTTCCAATTGGTACTTTTTGTGTTCCTCTACTAGCCGACTTATATTCATATGAAGCAGAGTTCATACACGGGCTTTTTATGAAAAGATAAGAGCTTAACCAAATCCTTTAATTTCACCTTTCGCTATTTATATATAGATGACGTCCTCTCTTTAAACAATTTTCTGAATCGCATCTATCTAAATAAAGTTGAAATAAAGGATACCATAGATACTGTAAAGGCCGCTTCATACCTTGATCTTCATCTTCTAGCCGATTCTATGTTCGTATGAAACAGAGTTTATACAGATACTTTAAAGGCTGCTTCATACAAGGATCTTCATCTTGAAATTGACAATGAAGGACAGTTGAGGTCAAAACTTTAGGACAAAATATATAGATGACTTCAACTTTCCGATTGTAAACTTCCCTTTTATTTGTAGCTCAATATTCTAGCAGCACCTGCGTACGGAGTATATATTTTTCAGTTAATACGATACTTCCGCGCGTGCATTTCCTATCCAGATTTTTTTGTACTGCTGACCAGTAAGCTTCTCAGTCAGGGGGTTTCTTTAGACAGGCTGAAGTCTTCACTTAAGATTTACGGTCGCCATCACGAATTGGTAGATCGTTATGGAATGTCTATCTCGCAAATGATTAACGATCTGTTTCCTGTGTCATAGTGCAATCATCTTCCTTCCTTTTCTCATTCATGACTGCTTACTGGATATTCCCAGTTGGTAACACTACGGGTGCAACGTGTGATCCAAAATTGTTTACCCTTCCGAAGCATCTGAGTTCACCCCCTTTTTTGGTGGGGTTCGTGTTACTCATTTCCCCTTTTTCAGTCTCTATGTTGTGTTGTTTGATTCATGATTGTTGTGTTCGTTGTTTTGTCCATTAACGATATGGACTGTCATCAACTGGTAAAAGGGAGATAACTATGCTAGGATAATTTTTGACGTAGACTAGAAAAAAACGCAAAGCTCACCATGCAGGCCCTCCTACCCCAATTCCGCCTAACCCAATTCGTTAGGAGAAATATTACATAGGAAGTGCACAAGGTCCATGAAAATTAGGAAGAAGTGCGGATAAAAGATGTGTACCACTTGTTGATATACATGTATTGCTAATATGTGAAACCCAAAATATCAGTCTGATCAAAATATAAAAT